>JAHZMU010001906.1:0-11105 GCA_027743725.1 Rambutsinella grinnellia | reverse complement strand
AAACGTAGGATGAACTAAGTAGGAGATTTAAACATCCTAAAAATAACTTTCTTTTCGTGAATACTCCAACCAGTTGGGGCTCGTTTGGTTCATCTTTTGTGAAATGGAAGCAGGTAATTCCAGGCCGAAAACTTAAATTTGTTACGAAAATTATAGTATTAAAATTTCTTTTTGTAAACATTTTGCGTTGAGGAAATGCTCTAAAGCAAATTCTGAAAGTCCGTTATTAAAGAATGGCTTGGTTATGAATGAGAAGCAGAGGTGAAAGTTTTTGGAAGAATGGGAATGAATGAGAGATAATTGGTATAGTATGATCGCATGCATTTTTAAAATGTGTTTTTATACAAAATAATTTAATGTTTTATAAGTAATTTGGCAATCATCGTTAACAAGCTTACATGCAAATTTCAAAACCAGGGAGTTAATTGCGACAATTAGACAAAATCTGACGTAAGTCTA
This sequence comes from Rambutsinella grinnellia, assembly GCA_027743725.1. Classification (NCBI taxonomy): domain Eukaryota; kingdom Metazoa; phylum Arthropoda; class Collembola; order Entomobryomorpha; family Entomobryidae; genus Rambutsinella; species Rambutsinella grinnellia. The sequence goes on along the minus strand of JAHZMU010001906.1, from coordinate 10,646 downwards.
CTTTCAATTTGTAAGACATGAATGCTGGAATCAGTCGTGGTAGGTAAATATGCACCTTTTTTCGAAACAATGCGTCCTCAAATAATTTTTGAATCAACTTTTGCATCAAATTTGATTAACGGTTTGATAATATTTAATTAAGCTTGTCTTGAAAAGGCAAACCTGAAACATGAGCCAAGAACTGGAACTGATAAAATCATTAAAATTTTAATAACTTTACGAATGCTAGAATTTGACTATAGAAAATCATGATTTCAATTAACCGCAAACTTTCTCTACTTACATTGTATAGAAAAACATTTTTCTCCATTATATAAATTAATTAAACTTTCACAGATAGAACAGAACCTATTTTGGACATACTATTAGTTCTTTCAATACCTGCTTGTCATATAACTTCCATCAAAAACATTATGGAGCAACACCTCTTAATCAAACCACTAATTTCTACAATGTCTACGATTCTTCGTTGCGATACGGTCATGCACGTCATTAAAATAAATGTCACAGTGGCATCGGCATCACCCACAGAAATATTCTGTTCTTTTTGCAAAGCTGACGTCGTATAACTGAGCACGAGCGCTTGCGTTTTTAATATTGAATCAAACCTTTACTTTGTCAATTCAAGACATTTTGCAAAATGATTAATGAATTAGGTTTACTTCAAGAATTTAACTTGCTTTGCGGGTCATTCTATAACTGGAAGAGAATTAGAGGTGTGCACTGTTATTGGAACAAGGAAACTTCAAGGCTCTCCATAAATCGTAGGGCATTCGTAACATCCACTGTAATAATTGGGTACACGGCTTTAACTCTGATTGGCTACGTGATAGATTCTGCTTTCTCCAAAAGAAATTACGGCATCCCTATCAACACGGCATGGATATGCCTAATTAGCTTTTTCCTAACAAATGCTCTAACCGCCTTTGTATTCGGTTTCAAAGTCCTTCAGAATCCTAACAATCTAACTGATTTCATTAATGAATTGGTAAAATTGGAACAAGCTCACTTAAACAACGCAGATAAAATGTGGAAGCTTAAGATAACGCAAAGGAATATGACGCGATTGGCACAGGCTGCGCTAAGGATTGTTAGGATCTCATTCGCATATGGACTATTGCCTTCAGCAGTGATAGTCTGCTTGGTAACTGAACATGTGCCGATGAATATGCTTCAGTATTTTCCATCAAATTTGATAATTTCATTTGTTTCTGGCTGGATCTCAAGAAAAGCTATAATCTTAGGGTGGAACTTTTTCTTTTTTCAAATGATTTTTGAGGTGTACTGCATCTTCCTGGCTCAACTAATGATAGGTTCTACTGGTCTTGTGATTGCAATGCTTTACTTTGAAATGAAACTAGGGAATATGAGTAGCAACAGCTTTGTTCTCTATAAACAGATCCAGATCATTTCAATGTTGATGAATAGATTCGAACCAATCCTTCTTTTCATGCTGGCTATTGGAATGATGACGACACAGATCGCAAGCGGCTCATTATTTTTAGAAAAGGATATGAATATTAATGCTTGGATTAAGTTATTCTGCTTAATTTGCATCATTGATGGAATGATTATTTTGGTTGTTGTCTTCACTTTTTGCGCAAATGTTTATGACACTTCAGATCAGGCACTGAAACGACTCCGGGTGAAAGTGGGATTAACAAGGGCATTGAAAGGAAAAGAATACAAACGAATTGTAAGATCTTTTGCCAACCCTAAAAATGCAATTTGGAGAAACCAACTTTATTGATAAGATGACGCCAGTTGTATTCCAGCAGTTTACAATACACAGATTTATTGAGAGGCTACTTCTCTCCAAAACTGGAAAATAGTTTGCTCATTATAATTAAAAAATAATATCTAGCTAGACAAATAAAATATTTCTAAATCGAACAACGAGAGCTTAATAATACTCATAATATTTTTCTATACCCACAACCCAACATGTTTAATTAGAACTGGAATTTGCACAGTATTCCCATAAATCCTATTTCCATCACTATCCACTAACTGCAAATAAGTTCTATCGAAGGGAAACCCCATTTCTCTATTATCCGGATAGGGGAACCCATGCAAAGCTCCACAATAAGGAAAATTCGGGTAGTCAAACTCTCCTTCGCCTAACTCCGGCTCTTCGCTAATCATTACAAATATCTTAAACTTTAATCCATCCGCAGTCCCTTTTGGAATTAACAAGTTATGTGGGAATCCACAAGCCCTCTTTAATTTCCCACTTAAAATCTCTTTAGCTCTGGCCGTATCCATCCCAAACAATTCTTTGATTCCAGGCGGCGGTCCATCTCTAGTCACACTCGACTGGAGGGAAGACCTATTAATTACTGTTATTCCGCTTGCTTCAATATTAACTCGGAATCTATCGAGCTCAATAGCTTTCAAGTGGCTGTCGTAATAATCCAAAGTTAGTCCATCAAAAGTCATTGTTGGGAGGAGGAAAATGCGCACCATTCCATGAGCTTTTGTGTCCCTGCTTGACTTAATGCTGATTGTAAAGTTAAATGGAAGGTGGTTCAAAATATTCACTTGTGTAGGCGCCGGCTCCTCCCCAATTCCTCTGCAAGGCTTAGCAGCAGTTGCTATGTCATAAATATCCTGTCCAATATAAGTGATAAGCGTCGGCACGGAGTCCGCTGAGTAAGCAGGCGCAGCAACATCAACATCAATTTCTATTCCGTCAAAGGCCATATCATCCTAAATTTAAATAGAATGTTAAAATTGAATTTAATTATTAATTATTACATTATTTTACCTTCGTATACGCTTCATACTGACCAATCAATCTGATATAAAACGAATCAATCAATTTATGCAAATTGTAAAAAGCCGGATCCCTCATAGCCGTAGTCGGACTCCCCAAAACGCCTTCACTTTTCCACCCCGGCCGCACCACTCCACTCAGAAAATTATGCAGATTGTTATGCAGCCTCCCATAATAGTTTAAATTGACCGAATGGAATTGCGATGGCTCCAGAGTATTCCCAAGTAAATCCGTTCCATTAAAATATCTCAGATATTCTGGCACATTATCCGGTCTTAATAAATATCCATCATAAACTCCACTTGTAACCCGGTTATTCCAAGCGGTTAAAGACCTCAATAAATAACCATTATCATAATCCTTCATCTGCTCTCCCGGATTCCTTGCTGGATAAAGTGTGTAATCCATATTAACTATATCTGGCCAATAACTCTCGGGGAGAATAAAGTTTGCGTAGAGCTGAAGTATCTCAATCTCCTTCTGATTATTTGAGACTTTCTCTGCCTCCACTCTGTTAATAATTTGATGATGGACGTATAAAAATAATGCTCCTCGTCGATGTCGTTCCACTTCCATATCTCATCCCATCCCACCAAAAAGGGTTGTCAATATGCCAATTAGTGTGGAATTCATTAAGGCCTGGATCCGACTCGTAATAGTAAAGCGGGTGGAGGAAATTTGCTTCGTCGCCAACACTAATATTTTGGTTTGGGGCGACTTTAGCAATATCTATTTTGCTAATGTAGTTTTGTGGAAATACTTCAACAACAGTTGGCGCTATAACGGTTCCTCCAAATTTATCCCCGACTACGATACTCAAAGCCCAATGGAGGGATTCACTATTTACCCTTCCAATCATCCAAACTGAAGTGTTGTAGAATAAAGGCCAATTCTCGGTATTCGGATAGAGCGCATCTAAAATTGTGTTTAGTCCGGCTATATTCCTTGGCGAGATTGTGAAACGTTCAGAGCTCTTTATTCCGGCAGCTTTACGTTGGTTGGAATAAGCAATCATGAATTTAATGGCTTGGTTGTTAACGTATTCATCGAGGTGGTCGCCGGGGTTGAAGTTCTCATTGATTTCTTTGATGATTGATGTTGTCGTTTCGTCCGTCTCGCTGATGCACTGCAGAGCAGAGAAGAGGAGGGAGAGGGAGCGCGATTTCTCTAAGGTGAGAGTACTATAACTGTAGAGTCTGGAGGAGTCGTGGCCGTGTGGAGTGAAGGTGGAGGTGATGCAAATTTTTTGTAGAATTATTAGTAAAAATAATGAAAGATAATTTAAAGAAGACATTTTAAATTATCTTGGTGAAAGGGCCAAATGAAACACAAAAATGATTGAATGTGTTTTAAGGGTAAGAATGCATAACTCTTTCATTATAAAAATACATATCTACCTGCAATAAGGGGCATTAGTGTGAAGGCATTTGCTTGAAAAATTCTCGACTTTCTGATCATGTCAGGAATAAATGCTTAAGCCTATTTGTTAATCTGTTCATAGACCTTTTCGTTCTGAATTGGTCCAGTGTTTTATGGATTTAAGCAATAAAATAGATAAAAATACTAATTTTGCCTTAGTCTACAAAATGCTAAAAAGGCATAAAAGGTTCAAAGCTTGCCTTCTACCAGTTCCTGAAAGACTCTTTTCAAAAGTGTTTAGCCTGAAAGGGTTGATCAGTCTAAGCCTAACTGGTTGTTACATTTCATTTTAAGGATTTATGTCTGGTTACAGCTAAAAATATGATGTAGACCATTCTAGTGTAATCTTGACTTGACACACAACATATTTTTATCCGTTAACGTCTAGACGTTGGAATCCGCTCCAATAACCCTGTTGATGTTTTTATAGTTTAAATGAAACAATGCAACGGGAGCGACAACCCTTTTCCCTTAAAAACTAATATAATCTTAGGTGCTGTTTAAGCAAAAAACACTTGTAAAATATATTTATCTTTTCTACCGATATAAAAAGCCGAGAATTTTGAAAGGTTTTCACACACTCTCATCAACCGTGCTGCCACCCTGAAGAAAAAGACTTTTAACACAGCGTTTTTCACTGTTTATAATGGAGTTGCTATCGCAAACAAAAAATATTTTGAGGTGGAGTGGTATTCTCATTGTATTATCGGTAAGTTTTAGAACATTTTAAAAACTTATTCCATTAGAGCCAATTCATTTACTTAACTACTTATTTGTTTTTAGATTTCCATTCAAAAAGGACAATGCTACCTCACTGAAGTTCCCAACGACCCCTACTTTTTATCTTCCTGCCTATCCGGTCCTGATGTGGAGACGTGGGTGTACCAGTACCCTTGTGATCCCGACTCAAATTACTTGTGCAGTTGTGATTTGGGAAAGAATTATGCAGGTTTGCACAAGCTACGGAGTTGACAACGTTCCACTTGACTGTCCACCTCCGACTGATACATATTGCAACTGCCTCCCTGCTGGGTTCGAGTTCGTTTATGGAAAGAAAAACTACTCAGCGGTTAAGAAGAATTAATGTGACATTTTTATTAAGAATATATTTGTTTATAAGTTATTTATTAAGCTAACCATTTGTTTATTTTTACCCATAAAACTTATTTAACGAATGATTTAATTTTTAAGAAGATGATTATTTTAAAAAGTTCAATAAAATGAAATATTCTAAGTTTATATTTACTCCACAACCTTCCTCTACTTTCTCCCACTAAGCAGTAACAATTGCAAACTAATTTGATTGGAGAAATCCAAACTCTTCAAAGGCGTCCCTTCCTCAATGAAATTTATAGCTCCGAATTTGATTTTCAGAAGGGGACAAGAACATGCGTATCTTTTCCAAATCTTTCTACCTTTCCAATTCAATTTTTTCATTAGCTTCTTACTTTTCAGCTTTACCCTTTTACTATCCCGATAGATTCCTGCAACACCTCCAAGAAGAACTAATAGAATTAGACTTGCGTCGACAAACATTGCTGAAAAGAACAGGCAGCTTAGAAAATTTTCTCCTGTGCTTTGCATACGAATTACAGAGGCAAAGGCAAATGATTGTACAGTAATGGCACCTACAACAACAGAGGTGATTACTGATTTTTGAAGGATTGAATTTGCCAAAACGACTATCATTTGCGTATATCTATACTTGCAAATAACTTTTTGCCAGTTGCTCTTCTTCGAAGGCTTTTGTAGCGACTCATACCTAAAGATAAGGTCTTTGATGCTTAAGGTGGCTTGTATTTGGACATTCCCAAAAGTAAATACAGCTACAAATGAAGATATACTCATCACCCAATGGTTTGTTCCGAAAACAATCAATTTAATCAAATTTTGGGTGACGCCTAATAGCCAAGATGCATTATTTGACTCGCTTAAGCCATTGCATTCAGGCAACATCATGTATCCAACTAAGTCTGGCTTACACGGGGAATCCCAGTGACCTACTATAACAAACGCTGTTGGAAAGGCACTCGCCACTAGACAACATGCTTGGGTTGTTAGCAAGCTTAATCTGTCAACAATTTCAAGCTTTCGTTTTAACGCGTGACCTGTGAATCAAGCAAATAATTATTATTCATAAATGCTGGATTGTTTAAATACGCTTATAAACATTTATACCATTTTCAGTTGAATCAGCATCAAATTGAAGTATCCCATTGATATACATAATCAATTCTTTTTTATGTTCGATACACATGTGGTATAGTAGGCTTGTTGATAAATTTACAAACATGCCAAGTGCACTAATGATTCTTTGAATGGTAGTGACACTACTTATAGGAAATGTAATTTGAATAGCTAGGAGCGCAGTAAAGATTAGATGCAGTTGCCATCTTCGTCTAAACTTGTTATCTCCCTTGGCATTTTTAATAAGCAGTAACTGATGTGCATCTGAATCCCATTTGAAAGGAAAGCCTTTGACGAGGGAGGCTATTTTGTAGTTTCTTTCAAAAAGCGACAGTTTGTCTAATAGCAACATGATGACTATACGGATTTGGATGTGAACTGATCAAATTATATTTGGCATATTAACTTTGAAATTTTGCTCATATTGGAAAATAGGAAATTATCTACATAATTTTAAGCACCACGCCTAAATCAAGTTTAGTGACAGATTGTCAACACTTTTGTTATACTACTTGTTTTTGCCTAGTGTACAAATCTGCCCAGATCATGTTTGTCAAACTTTAGCTCGTCTAAATAATAACCAAATAAATATTATTAGGAAATATTAAATTATTAAATTTAAAGTTAATCAAAAGGATTGACATAATTACTGAAAACTCTATACATGTTTAAGGCTTAATGCTATTCTAAATGTTCATCTAATTTCCTATCTGTGGGACAATGACCATCTGGCTAAATACATAAATTTTGGAAAAACACGTTGAGTGGGAAGGGGGAGCCGGACAAAGCCTAAAACTCCAAGGTTAAAAAGGAGGAAACATTCGTCAATAGGCTAACAAATAGTATATAAACAGGGTGCAATTTATTTTTCTGAAGGTATAAGTAGTTTTCACTCTTTCTGTTTTTAACTTGATTTAAATGAAATGAAATATGCTTTTATTTTATCCAACAAAAGACTGCAATCCATACAATTATTTTTATTACTAATGCTAAATCTAAAATGTATTTGCTAATTCCCTGCTTTAAAACCATTTCCTATTTTTTCCCACTGAGCAGTAATAACTGCAAACTAATTTGATTCGAGAAATCAAGACATTTCAAAGGCGTCGCTTCCTCAATGAAATTTATCGCTCCGAATTTGATTTTCAGAAGGGAACAAGACCTTGCATATCTTTTCCACATCGTTCTATCTTTCCAATTCAATTCCTCCATTAGCTTCTTACTTTTCAGCTTTACCCTTCTACTCTCCCGATAAATTCCTGCGACACCTCCAAGAAGCACTAATAGGATTAAATTTGTGTCTACAAACATTGCTGAAAAGAATAAACAGCTTATATAATTTTCTCCTGTGCATTTCATCCGAATTATAGAAGTAAAAGCTAGAGATTGTACAGCAATGGCGCCTACTACAATTGCAGTGATTACTGATTTCTGAAGGATTGAATTTGCCAAAACGACTATCATTTGCGTGTATCTGTACTTGCAAATTATATTATGCCAGCTGCTCTTGCTAATAAGCTTTTGTAGCGACTCATACCTGAAGAGAAGATCTTTTATGCTTAAGGTTGCAAGTATTTGGATATTCCCAAAAATAAAGACACCCACAAACAAGGATATACTCATCATCCAAAAGTTGATGCCGAATACAACCAATTTAATGATATTTTCGGCAGCTCCAAAGAGCCAAAAATCATAACTTAATTCCCTTAAACCATTGCATTCAGGTAAGATCATGTAGCCTACCAAACCAGGTTTACACGGGGAATACCAGTGACCTATGATAACAATTACTGTTGGAAAAGCGGTCGCCACTAAACAACATGCTTGTGCTGTTAGCACGCTTAATCTGTCAACAACTCCAAGTTTTCGTTTTGACACATTACCTATGAAAATTAAAGAGTTTTCAGATTTGATTTTTTTTGCTTTTAAATATTTCATACCATTTTCCACTGAACTTGCATCAAATTGAAGTATTCCATTGATATACATAGCCAATTCATTTCTAAACTCGAAACACATATGATGAAGTAGATTCGTTGTTAAATTTACAAACAAACCGAGTGCGCTTATCATTCGCTGAATAGTTGTGACACGGCTCATAGGAAATATAATTTGAATGGCTAGGAGCATAGTAAAGATTAAATGTAATTGCCATTTACGTTTAAACTTTTTATTTTCTTTGGCATTTTTAGAAAGCACTAACTGATGTGCATCTGAATCCCATTTGAAAGGAAATCCTTTGATGAGGGCTGCTGTTTTATAGTTTCTTTCAAAAAGAGAAAGTTCGTCGAGTAGCAACATGATCGTTTTAAGAAGAGATTACGACGTGATCTAAGCATTTGGCCTATGAAACTTGAAATTATAATCATATTTGTAAAAAAGAAATATGAGTGCCACGCCTAATTCAAGTTTAGTGGTGACAGGTTGCCACCAGTTTGGTGTGGTCCTGTAATATGTCATGTGGATTACTTCTTCTTGTCAATTAATACCAACTATCATAAGATTATCTTGTTCAAATCTGCCCACATCTTGTTTGTTAAATTTTGGCAAGTCAAAATCATAATTAATTATTATTAGGAAATATTAAAATATATTAAATATTTGCATAAATGTTGACAAGAAAGAGTATTGATGGAAAAAAAATTCTTTCAAGGTTTATTTTATGCATAACTTGCGATTGTCGCTCTTGAGTCTTTTTAGGACATCCGCACACAAGAAAGAAGGACAACTTGATGTAGATATAAAATTGTGATATATTCAGCATTAAAATTATATTCCTAGGACAAATGAGATAAATTAGTCTTATTTATTTTCTTTATTAGAATTTCAAAATTCATGTCAGATTATATTTTCTGGAGATAGTTCTTGTTTTTAAATTTAATTGGCAAGCCTTATTCACATTATGGTTAATTACTCTTTCTAATCTCTTCATCTTAAACATTGACGTAACATTTATACTAAAAATAGAGCAAGGTTTTTACTATTGCTAGCACAACGCACAAAAAATTAACATTTACAATCGTAATTTGAATTAAACATGTAGCTTACAAGTTTCTCTCTACAGTTAATAAGAATAAAATGCTATTACAAAATCATCTTTCTCTTTTCGAGCGCTACTACAAATTCATAGCATTTAACAAAGGTTTAGCATTCGCTTGGGACTTTTCTTTAAAGCGAATGGTCCCAATTAAAAACCCAAATGCAGAGAAAAAATTAAAATTGAAATACTATTTTCATCAAATCTTCATCTTGATATTAGCTTTGCAACTCAAACATTCTCTTTCACAAATTGGAGCATCAGACTTGATCCTATCTGGAATTTGTGTCGTCCTCAGCTCAACTGCAAACATGTTCCACCGCTTAGCCATCACCAAAGGGAATGAAATAATCATATTCATAAATGGACTATTGGAAATCAATAAATGGAATATAAATTGCGAAGCCAAACCTGGATTGGTTGATAAACTGAATGTAATCTCAACTTATTTCCTTTGGCTGCTTTGTCATGCATTACCCTTTATATTTTTAATTTCACATTGGATATCTCCATGCAAACCTAGTTTAGCTGGCTACACATTCATATTAGAATGCTCATGTGGAGAGCTTCAAACTATGATGGAATTTGTTTTAAATAAAATCTCCAAATATTCTATCCTGGTTTTAAATACGTGGATTTTACAATTTTCCTTTTCTTCAGCTCCATTTGTTTTTGGGAATATTCAAGTGTTGGGAACGCTGTCGATCAAGGACTTGCTTTCCTTGTAAGAAATAATCAATAATATTATTTATAGCAAAGATTAATCGATTAATTAAATCGATATTTTACTTCAAAGTTACAGAACGTCTGAAATGGACTCGAAATACAGACATCTACAGGTTATCACAATGTTGGCTAATGAAATGCTACAATCATCAGTCATAACATCAGTAATTGTTGGATGTATTCTAACACAGTCTTTTAGTCTAACATCAATCATCAGAATGAATTTGACAAATGCAATGATAATTAGCAATGTTTATTCTTGCTTACTTTTTATTCAAACCTTGCTTGTAATTCTAGTCTATTGGGAGGAACAGCTTCAATCTACACGGAATCTAAGAAGGTGCAACTTGGTATAACTTCAGCATTATGAAGGCTAAGAAAGAATCGCGTAAGGAGAAAAAGTGGAGAGAAAGGTTTACAAGGTCATGTCCTTTCATAAAAATCAAATTTGGTTCGATGAATTTCATTGAAGAGAAAACACCGCTCAACTGCTTAGATTTT
>JAHZMU010001905.1:0-10018 GCA_027743725.1 Rambutsinella grinnellia | reverse complement strand
TTGAGAGCAAGCACAGACCCCGTTTATGTGACTTTGGTGAAGAAAATGGAAATAATATCGGGAGTTGGATTGGAGTGTATGGAGAAAGTTGTAGAGATTCCGAATTATGCTTGTATTGGATATGGATTTTCTATGAAACACTTGCGTGAGAGAAATTTAAGTGAGGTGGACACTAGGAACCTTGTCTTTGCTCCTGCAAGAACCTACAATATTTGGATGGGAATATCGTTAGAAGGGAAATCAATTTATAAGCAAAATTTTGGAAAATACATGAGTTATGCGAGAGCTTTCAATTTGCCTGAAGTTTGGGATAAAATGGATATGTATGAGAATGTCCGCTTGTTAAAATTAGAATGGTGGAAGAGTACAGGTCAAACGGATAAGATGAAACATGCCGAAATGGAAAGTGATGATTTGACACTGAAGCATTTTATTGGAGCTTTTTATGTTTTGGGTGCATGTTTGGTGATTTCAGCTGCAGTTTTTGTGCAAGAAATAGTCACATATTGGAAATTGAGTGAATGTATTGCTTGGTTTGGCCGTTTTAGAATTTAAGCATAATTTTGTGAAAAGAATAAGCAATGTATTACACAGACTACTAAATTGTATTGATTTTGCTAACAGTCTAGCAGATAACTTTTCTTGAAGGTTACATATATATACGTTTGTAAGATAGTTTTGTATTTGTTATTAAAATAAGTTAGTAGGCAAATAAATTGCAAATCAAAATTTTCATAAGGACTTTTGTAGTAAAACTAATTAAAATAATCTAATCCGCTCTGCGAACTTGAGAAGCATTTCAGATAGTTGATATGTGACTAAATTATGAACAATTTTAAGTAGAAATTTGTTTAATTTTGTCCATTCGAATTTAAGCAGTTTTTAAGGTTTAACTCATGTTTAATCACCTTCTCTGATTTCTAATTACTGTTATGCTTGCCAATTAATTTAGCGATTAAAATTATTGAAAATTCTTTGTGAAATTCATTAAAGCTACTCGAACGGCATTAAATGTGGATAGGTGAAAGGCATGCAAACCATTTCCTCCAACTAATACGTGGGCAATATGATTCATGACAATAACAAGTCTTTTATTAATCTGCTAATCGAGAGTAATAACTTGCAGTAATCTATAATTACTATCTATAATGGCATATATAACGGACGTATTTTTTAGTAGAGAGTTTTAAAACATCGTGAATATAAAACATTTTATCTCTGACTTCTCTGTTGCAATAACTAGTCTCGTAAAAGTTTATTGGATATCCACAAGTCAAGGTTAAGACAAATTAATTATGTGGGCCACTTTTCACCATATGTATTGATTTTGCTAGCAGCTTAGAAGTTAACATAATTTCTTATAGGTTAAATACATATTTAAGTTGATCTTAAAAGGTTGTGTTGTTAGGGAAATATCTAATTAAAATAATTTTGGGAAATCAATAAACAGAGTTTTGCATTTTGATTAACTGACTTTTGGTAATTAGAGTAATCATCACGAACTCGAAATACCTTTCAGACAGAGTTGATATACGACTTAAAATTTAAACATTAGGTAGAAAGTTGCTTAATTTCGCCCATTACAAGTGTGCTAATGGATTAAAAAATGGCATCCAACTGAACTTGGAATGGGGACACCAGGAAGGGAAATTACTGAATTACGTATTTCATCAATCAACTATCGTATAGGTTTTATGGAAAGTCAAATAACCGTCACTTTCGAGAATGAAGGTTATTGTTTAGTAGAAGGAAGTAGGCTGTGACCGTCACAATAGTAAGCATTAAGATAATTAAGAGCTTTTGTTTCAAATGCAATCTGTTGAAATGGAAATAACTTTTCCCTAAAGAACATGTTTAGCCTTACTTGTTTTATAATCCTACTACTTAGCACATTAACACTGCAAGACATGGAAGCGGAAGTGGATAATTTTATTATAAATTTGATAAATGAACATCAATATTCTGAATGCTCATTATTCATCTTTCAAGACAGGTTCCACAATGACGCGAGTTCAAATCGTATACTAGCGAGCTTCTCTGGTATTCCCGGTTCAACTTCGAAAAGTGCTTACAGTGTAAAATTTAATTTTTATAATGAAGCGGGGGTTAAAAATGTCTCGATGTTCAAAGGCAATTTTAACAGGGTTGACCCAAATGAAGTCCTTCCAGTTAAGTTTACCCCGAATATATCTAGCTTTCGAAAGAGAAGCAGCAACTGTTTAGTTGTAATTCTGTTCATAAATGATATTAGTCCGGAGTTTATGAAGCAGATTTTTAAAATGCTCACTCCCGTTTTCATCCCAATCACGAGAAAAGATGAAGATTTTTACATTTTTAAGACAAAGCCAGAATCTCATAAGCGTTTATTAATGATGCGGGAACTGCCAGCGAGAATTAAATTTAAGATTGCTGTTGGGGCAGGAGAAAGTAAAAAGGGCGAAAGCAATAAGCAAGTGGTGGTGCACACAGTTTGTTTCTTCTGTGGGCGAGGGGGCAATCCAAGATTAAGAAGGCTTTCAATAATGGAAGATGGTTTACCTGACAAAATGATAAATTATTTTCCGGATTTTGTTAAAGACTTGAACGGAAGAGTACTGAAAGTTACTTTTCCCCTTGTAAGAGCCAATATTGAAGCTGATCCTCCTTACAAAGGTATTAATAATGCGAGAAGGGGTCATTGGAAGAAAATGCTAGAAATATATTTAAACGTAAGTTAATTGCGGAATTTTTTAAAATTAGAATGCAATATAAACGAATTGCTCACAATTTTAAAGGTCAAATTTAACTTCACCTACAATATGTTTGTGTCGATGGGGCTAAATGCAACTGCGGGAAGAGGAGGCACTGGGCGACTGCTTGATAATGGGACTTGGGTTGGGACTACTGGTGACCTCGTTGCAGGGAACGCCGATATTGGAATAGTTACTGGTTACACGCCAAAGAGAAGTAATAATGTTAACCTTTGTCATTGACCTGAATACAAAATGCTAATTTGATTTTGTCTTGACAGTGATGGCTATTGACTTCACCAACTTTTATGACATTGGTAATATGTTTAAAACTTTTAGTCATTTTTATACAAAAAGATATTAATTAGTATTGATGCTTTTAAAGGATACTTGACGTTCGTAACCGGCCAACCCACAAGAATCTACAGCCCGTTAGCATTACTTTGGCCTTTTCATATTGATATGTGGGTGGCTATTCTGTTTAGTACATTCATCAGCGTAATCTTCATGCATGGATCGTCCAAATTAATGAAACTTTTGCATATCGGAAGTGGAGAAAGGTGGACCTTCAGTCGTGAGCTAGAATTTGTCATCTCAACGGCTCTGGATCAAGATTCTCCCGTACTTCCAGAGTCGCAGCCGCTCCGCTGTTTTGTTGCATTCTGGTTTTTCTTTATGGTGATCCTAACAAATATTTATAGATCAAAAATGGTAGCACTATTAGCATTCCCGGTTCTGGGGAAACTCCCAACAACATTTGAAGATATTAGCACTTCCTGATTACAATGTAGGATTTATGAAGCATGGCGATGCTGCTATTAATACATTTAGAGCAAGCACAGACCCTGTTTATGTGACTTTGGTGAAGAAAATGGAAATAATATCAGGGGTAGGATTGGAATGTTTGGAGAAAGTAGTGGAGATCGAAAATTATGCATGTATCGGATATGATTTTTCTATGCGACATTTGCGTGAGAGGAATCTGAGCGAGTCGGACACTAGGAACCTTGTATTTGCTCCTGCAAGAACTTACAATGTCTGGATGGGCTTGACCTTAGAAGGGAAATCAATTTATAGACTTAATTTTGGAATGTATATGAGCTATGCGAGAGCTTTCAATTTGCCTGAAGTTTGGGATAGAATGGATATGTATGAAAATGTCCGCTTGTTAAAGTTAAAATGGTGGAAGAGTACAGGTCAAACGGATAAGATGAAACATGCGGAAATGGAAAGTGAGGATTTAACATTGAAGCATTTTATTGGAGCTTTTTATGTCTTGGGTGTTTGTTTGGGAATTTCGGGAGCAGTTTTTGTGCAAGAAATTATTGCTTATCGGAAATGGTTTAAATGTTTAACATTTGGATTGGTCACATGAAAATTTCAAGCATGCAGAAAAATTGTTTTGCTAAAAATTAAAAATTATTTATGAATGCTGCTTTTATTAAATGCTAGATTTTGTCTAAAGCCTATTTCTATTTTGCTCAGACTAGTTTAAATAAACCATAATTTTACTTAATTTACTCTAACAATATGGTTTTCAAATTCCGGTTTTAATTCTTAAGCGCGTCCAAAATCATTTTGTATGCATATTAGCTTTCTCTCAGCTTTCTCCAAGTACGAAATGTGTTTTGAACTTGAATATTTGCAAATGCCCTTCCTTCTCCACCATCAAGGACAAGGACAATTTTGGACAATGAATTATGCAGACCAGTTGAATATTTGCTAATTGTTTGTTATTTAGCGAGTGATTGTTAAGATGATAAAAATAGACGTTTTGCATGCTATAGATCGTAATTGCTGTAATGACCATGAAAACGGTGCCTTGCTTTTGTCTGTAGTGTTGAATATTTGCTAATTGTTTGTTATTTAGCGAGTGATTGTTAAGATGATAAAAATAGACGTTTTGCATGCTATAGATCGTAATTGCTGTAATGACCATGAAAACGGTGCATTGCTTTTGTCTGTAGAAGGCCGTAATTAAAACCATTTCAAATCAGAATTTAAAACTCGAGCTATCTTTAATCTAACAAGATATGAAACGTGAAAGTAATTAAACTTTCACAAAGTCTTATTTGTTTACTTTCTCTTTGAGAAGCTAGTTAAGGTAATTGGGTCCTAATCAGAAAGTTCTATCTAGATAAGCATGATATTCCAGCATGCTGAATTTTAATTATTTAACCAATTAGCCATCGCCTTCCTGGCAGGTGAGAGAATGAGAAGATGAAGGTTATGGCCTTCACCTTAAAGTATAAATGTCTCGTTTAATTAATCTAACTGTCAACTAAAACGTTACTTGTAGATATGATGCTTTCACTCAGCTTTTACCCAGCATTCACCATTACTATCTATAATAACTAGTTTTTACCTTTCAAAAGAAAAATGGCTTGGAATCAAATCACTGGCTTTTTCTTATACCGAATTTTCAGATTTAACTGCTTTATATTAATCTTAATGATGAGTACATTATCACAATCATTTAAAAATGACGAGGATTATTTCATAATAAATCTGATAAAGCAAGACCAATTCTCAGAATGCTCATTATTCATTTTCCAAGACAGGTTTAACAGCGACGCAAGTGTCAGTCGTATTCTAGTGAGCTTTGCGAGTAATTTAGGTTCGAAAAGTACTTACAGTGTAAAATATAGTTTTAGAAGTTCAACGGAGATTGAAAACGGGGCCATCAAAACAGAAAATTTAACCATTCGAAATGAAGTTCTCCCTGTTTATTTTAAGCCAAATATTGCAAATTATCGGAAGAAAAGTAGCAATTGTTTAGTCGTGATTCTTTTTGTTAATGATATTAGACCTGAATTTATTGCTCAAATTTATAAAATGCTTACCCCCGTCTATATCCCAATTACGAGGAAGGATGAAGATTTCTACATTTTTAAGACAAAGCCAGAATCCCATAAGCGCTTACTAATAATGCGAGAACTTCCGGCAAGAATCAAATTTAAGATTGCTGTTGGGTCAAAGCAAAGTGAAAATGGTGAAAGTGAAAGCGATACAATGGTGGTGGTGAACACAGTTTGTTTTTTCTGTGGGAGAAAGGCCAAACCAAAACTAACAAAGCTTTATGTAGGGGAAGATGGTTTGCCCAACAAAACCATTAATTACTTTCAGGATTTTGTTAGAGACTTAAATGGCAGAGTGCTAAAGGCTACTATTGGCCATGTGCAAGCTAAAATTGAAGCTGATCCTCCTTATAAAGGTTTGAACAATGCAAAAAGGGGAAATATAAAGAAGCTATTGGAGGTGTACTTAAATGTAAATAGATATTAAAATTTCGTTTGTAAAAAAGTTTAAACTATCTCAATTAAATATAATTATAATAATATTAATAATGAATGATTCTGAAGCTCAAATTCAACTTTACGTATAACATGTTCCTATCCTCGGGAATAAATGCTACTCATGGTCGTGGTGGCACAGGCACACTCCTGGAAAATGGTACTTGGATTGGAACTGCTGGCGATCTCATTAAGGGAAAGGCCGATATTGGATTCGTTACCACTGGCACGCCAAAAAGAGGTGAAGTTAAATGTTTTATTGTGTTATATGTAACACCAGAGGTAGCTAATATGTTGCGGTTGTTCCTAACAGTTTTTGCCATTGACTTCACCAATTATTTTGACATTGGTAAGTAAAACAACGATAAACAGCTATTTTGATAATAAAATAAACGATGCTTTTTAAGGATATCTGACATTCGTAACGGGCCAACCTCAGCGAATCTACAGTCCTTTGGCACTACTTTGGCCTTTCGAGTTGGACATGTGGATGGCCACCTTAGCTAGTATATTCATTAGTGTAATCTTCATGTATGGCACGTTCAAAGTGATGAATATCTTGCATATTGGAACTGGAGAAAAGTGGTCATTCAGTCGCCAGGTTGAATTTGTTATTGCAACGGCCCTTGATCAGGATTCTCCTGTGCTGCCGGAGTCACAACCTCTCCGATGCTTTGTCGCTCTCTGGTTTTTCTTTATGGTGATTCTAACAAATATTTACAGATGCAAGATGGTAACGTTATTAGCATTTCCGGTTCTGGGGAAACTTCCAACAACATTTGACGAGTTGGCTCTTCCTGATTATGAGGTAGGATTTATGAGACACGGCGATTCTGCTATTAATACATTGAGAGCAAGTACAGACCCCGTTTATGTGACTTTGGTGCAAAAAATGGAGATATTCTCGGGAGTAGGATTGGAATGTTTAGAAAAGGTTGTGGAGAATCACAGGTACGCATGTATCGGATATGAATTTTCTATGCGGCACTTGCGTGAGAGAAATTTGAGTGAGGTGGATACTAGAAACCTTGTATTTGCACCTGCAAGAACGTACAATATCTGGATGGGAATATCCTTAGAAGGGAAATCAATTTTGAAGCAAAATTTTGGAAAGTACATAAGCATCTGTAGAGCTTTCTATTTGCCTGAAGTTTGGGAAAAACAAGATATGTATGATAATGTCCGTTTGCTAAAACTAAATTGGTGGAAGAGCACAGGTCAAACGGATAAGATGAAGCATTTGGAACAGGAAAGTGAGGATTTGACACTGAAGCATTTTATTGGAGCTTTTTATGTTTTGGGCGCTTGTTTGGGAATATCAGCGGCAGTCTTTATGCAAGAAATTGTAGCGGACTTGAAATGGAGAAAGCTTCGCTGGACTTGTATTGCTTGGCTTAATCGTTTTAGAATAGGCATAACAGTATTCGTGGATAAATTCCACACATGATTAAAAGATGAGAATGTTTACCCATCCAACTATATTACTATCATGTTTCATCCAAACTTAAGTAAAACACATAAATCATAACTTTACCTTTTTGCAGTTACAACAACCCTTTCAAGAACTACTGTTTAATTCATTATCATTGTGCTTTAACCACATCGCGACTATGAACAGCATAGCTTAAAATGCCTCAAAATGTTTTTGTCCATTAATAAAAATTTTCTTTGCTTCTAAAAATGCAAATTGTTTTGTTTTGACTCATTTCCGTAGAGCAATTCATACTTTGTTGATTCATCCCATCTGGTAATTATAACGTAATATGATACTTAGCTTAAGGGCAACTAAATTATTGCTAATTTTTGGAAGAAACTGGAAAACAGTTGACCCTTCTAGCAATTAGAATTTGAGTTTTGTGTAAATGCATTTCTTGTAATGAACAATATTATACGTAGAATAATTGTTGATAACACTTTAATTAAAGAGTGGAGTTGTATAAGATGGTAAAATATTTTATAAGAACTATCGCGTTTTTAACAAAGGTGATTCATAATTATTCATAAGTTTGGGTAGGAAACGGATACAACATGCTATTGTCTATCAGTTATAGTTTTGACGTAAATGTTCGAAAATAATCGTTTACTTGAAAGCATATTTCTGTTGCTTTCCAAACTGAATTATCATAATTTTATCTATTACATCCATATCCTCTTAGTTTGGTAGTCTTTATTCAAAACAATTATCTCGATTTACCAATTCCAATTACTAAAATGGAATTTTCATGTGCAATTCATTAAATCTTCTTGAACCAGGTCACTAAACTTAATAAATGCTTAGAAAACGTATTAGTGTCAACGTTGGTGAGATGCATGCGAATCTCATAAATGCATCATAAGTTCAAATCGTTAGCTTAATTATTTTAACGAGGGACACCATCAATACAATACTCCACAAATACACAAAGCTTTGTTAGCGTTGGATGCGAATTACCTGTGTCCTTTCAACCTTGCCGTCAAGTGCGTCATAACTAATATTTTGCACTTTTTTATTGAGATAGTTAAACTTAGAATAGTTCTAATCCGAGTATCAAGAGCAATTATGCCATGGACAGGTGTAACTTTCACCAACGATTTCCTGTATCCCTTTTGAATCTTAATATTATATTAGTTTCACTAATTGCGCTACCCGCAAGGCGGGTAAGGTCAAATGAATTTTTGCCTATGTCAAGCATGATTTCAAGTGAAGACAACTTTATCATCAAACTGATAGCACAAGAAAGGTTCTCAGAATGTTCACTTTTTGTTCTTCTAAGATAGCATTGAAAGTGGTGAAAGTGTTGACAAAATTTTAGAGAGTTCAACAAGCACATTCAATTCAGCTATAAAAACTACATATTCCATTAAAATGAAAAGTGATTCAGCAAATAAAAGTGGTGAAAGCAGCTCAAAGACTTTTTCACAACTTCAGTTTAAAGAGGACCTTTCAGTTTATCCCAAGAGACGTTCAATGTGCTTAATTGTTATTCTTTTACTCAATGACATACGACCACAATCTATGAATAAAGTTTTTAAATTAATCACCCCCGTCTACATGCCAATCACGAGGAAAGATGAAGATTTTTATATCTTTAAGACTGATTTTGTTCACCACAAACACTTGCTAATGATGAATGAACTTCCAGCAAGGGTTAAATTTAAAATTGCTGTTGGAAGTGAAAGCATCTCAAATAATAGCTCAAAGAGTTATACACAACGAATTGCAATTAGCACCATCTGCTTCTTTTGCGGAGGTCAAGGCACACCAACTCTTTTGAATTTGCCAGTAACTGGACAGAATTTGCCTGAAAGTGAGTTTGACTACTTTCCTGACTTCGTTTGGAACCTGAATGGAAAGTTGCTGAGAGTATCTATTCCAAATGTGAGGGCAATGATTGAGGCTGATCCTCCTTATGAAGGCGTGTCTAATGCGAGGAGGGGGAATTGGAAGTATTTGTTTGAAGATTATTTAATGGTATGGTTTTACTGATGTTTCGCTGTGTGTTTAAATTGATGTAATTTAAAATTGTTACAGGTAAAGCTTAATTTTACATATAACATGTTCTTCGCATCAGGAATTGATGAGAATACTGAACGAGGTGGAACGGGTCGTCAACTTGAAAATGGGAGTTGGATAGGAGTGGTTGGTGATCTCGTTTCGGGAAAGGCTGAGTTGGGACTTTTAGCTTCGAAGACTCCTAAGAGAAGTAAGCTAATAAAAAACCAAGTTTCAAATTTACAGTGAATAAATTACTAAAACCTTTGATTTTTTAGTTTATTTTATTGACTGGACGAACACGTTTGCGGACACAGGTAAAATTATATTACATCGCATCATTTGTGACATCGCAACCTACCAGGATCTACTCTACTTTAGCCTTACTCTGGCCATTTGATTGGAGTATGTGGCTCTCCATTGGGATGAGCACGATCCTCAGTATACTTTTTATGTTTGGAACAGTTAGACTTTTAAATAATTTGAATATTGGCAGAGAGCAGTGGGCTTTTCCTAGACAAGCC
>JAHZMU010001904.1:0-14817 GCA_027743725.1 Rambutsinella grinnellia | reverse complement strand
CAGCGAGAGGTGGAGGAGACTCGAAGCTTTATGAGACCTTGGGCGTCTCGCGGGGTGCTTCAGATTCGGAAATTAAGAAGGTGAGATTGTTGATTGTTAAGATGGTTATTTAAAGATGGGAAGGAGTGGGAGTGGAATGGGATTTAATGTGTAATTTTTTAATAGGCTTACCACAAACTAGCGAAAGAATTTCACCCGGACAAGAACCCAGAGGCTGGAGATAGGTTTAAGGAAATCTCGTTTGCGTACGATGTTCTATCGGATACGAAGAAGAAGGAGGTTTATGATAGGTATGGGATGAAGGGGCTTCAAGAGGGTGCTGGAGGGCGAGATGACCTATTTGGAGGGATGGGATTCGGAGGGGACATTTTCTCAGAGTTTTTTGGAGGCGCTGGGATGTTCTTTGGTGGGGGTGGGGGACATAGTCGGACGAGAAAGGGGGAGGATACGTTGAAAGCCCTGAAGTATGTGTATACAGCAGCTGTTTCTTTAATGCGTTTAAATTAGTGCATTTTTATAATGAAAATTTACTTGTTTAGGGTTACACTTGAAGACTTGTATAATGGGAAGTCGTTTAAGGTCAAACATACTAGGAATGCAGTTTGTGGAGAATGTGCAGGGTAAGTATTAAGTTGAGTTGTGCTAGACAAGTAGTCAGAAACATTCAGTGTTTTCACCAGACGCACGAAACATTAATGTATATGCGTTATGTTTATAGAACTGGAGCCCTTGCTGGAAAGTCGGCGAAACCTTGTACAGACTGTAGAGGAGCTGGAATAAAAATGCAATATCGACAGCTAGGCCCCGGATTAGTTCAACAAATTCAGACCGTTTGCCACAAATGTACTGGGCAAGGGAATGTGATTAGCGAGAAGGACAAGTGTAAAACTTGTGAAGGAAAAAAGGTCGCCCAAGACTCTAAGGAGATCGAAGTTCATGTGGATAAAGGCATGACCCACGGAATGAAGATTTCCATGAGTGGTGAAGGAGACGCAGAGGTGGGATATTGATATGACTTAAAGAATGATAGTGGACCCGGAGATATATTTTCAAGGAACAATGCTCTATATTCAATTCCGTTTTTGCTTTTTAGCCTGGAGTTCAGCCCGGGGATTTAATCTTTGTTATTCAACAAGAACAACATTCTTGCTTTGAACGACAAGGTGAAAATCTTGTAATGAAGCACACCCTCACCCTCAGCGAATCCTTATGCGGGTTCCAGTTTGTTATAAGGCATTTAGATGGCAGAGACTTGGTAATTACCAGAGCCCCTGGTCATGTTGTGCCTTCGGACTCTGTGCAAATTGTAGAAGGAGAAGGCATGCCCCAGTACAAGCGTCCTTTTGATAAGGGCCACCTCTTGATCAAATTTAAAGTTGAATTCCCCCAGAATCACTTCACTGATGAAAACACCTTAAAGGTAATAATATAATTTGCTACATTGCATTTTCTTTCCAAATCAAATTATTACTAAACTTACAATGAAATGATTTTCTACTCGCAGATGCTGGAATCCCTTCTTCCACCCAGGCCTCAAGTAGAAATTCCGACGGGTGAGAACGTTGAAGAGGTTGATCTTAACGATCATCATCCTTCAGAGTACAATGCAACTCAAGAAAGTGATGACGACGATGAACCACACGGGGCACGTGTAGGATGTGCACAACAGTAGGAACCTAAATATTTTTGCCGACTTTACTAGGGAAAAAAATTAGTGACTAACGATTCGCACTCGGCTGTAATAATGAATTCTATACTATGTGAATAATTTATCTTCATTTTTATTTTAAAATGTAGATAATCGATTAGTTAAGTGAAACATTGTAATTTCCTTGTTGCATGTCGATCGTCAGATTTAAATTGTAATACATAAAATAGTAGCTTATTATTAGTGACTCCGTAATGAAATTCATAATTTGTAATACCGCAAAATTGTTTATTTTGCTTTCCCATGTCATTATTACCCTTAATTAACTTAAGAAGATTCCTCGTAGTATTCTTTTGACGGCACGGCAGGGCTGTTTGTATTTATAGGTACCTGTTCCATGAACTATTGTGTATCAAGTTGATTCAAATCAACACACCATCACTATACTATATCTTTAAGGAATCGTTTTTGTAAAGGTGTTAAGTTTTCTACTTTAACTGGGAAGGACAAGGTTGAATCCTTTTCGGAAGGGAATGAGGGAAATCACGAAATGCAAAAGATTGTACATTGTAATAACAGGGAAGCTTATATATTAACAATTTATAAGGAAAAAACTTGTAACGTGTAGCCACAGACAGGAAACTAACTTAAAGTTAGTACATCCTATCCTCTTGTCTTTTGTCAAAGTTTTCAAATGGATTCAAATAAATTGATTCACGGATTTGATCACTCATAAACGAGCGGCTTAAAATTAAAATTAATTACACGCGCATAATATTCATATTCATAAAAAGCTGAGTCTTGAGCAACTTGAATACACTTGAGCAACGTGTATTTCCTCTTTAATGTCTGCACACATTTTTTCTGTGTGAAATGACAGGACAGCAACATCTGACAGAAAGGAAATTTTATGAAAATATTGCAACGTGGAACTTGCTTGAATGGTTTGGACAGGAAGTTATAATTTTCCTTGTTTGAGTTGAAATGTTAATTAATATTTATTAGCAGTTTCTAATCTAAAAATTCTGCACGTGTCAATATTTTGAACTTTGACAGCTGAGATTTACCCAGGTGGTAAAGCGTAAGTACAAAAATAAAAATATGGCTTTTGTTAAGGACTGAAAGTTACTTTTTACTATCAGTTTGTTAACCTTTGGTTTAGCATTTTTACTAGATAAATCTGGATGTTTTTAAGTACAAAAAAGTTGTAAGTTAGGTTGAACCAGACATACCATTGAACTTTGAAATTTTCCTTTTATGGTCATGTCTGGTATGTAAATTTAGAGAAAAGAAAGATGTTTCAAGTACCTTTGACGTCATTCCCTTTATTCATATTTTTTGTGGGATGACAATATTTCGATAGAGGTGATTTTCACTCTGGCAATTCCACTGAATTGAAATGGTGAGAGATAAAGTAATCTTTTGAAAGCTAAATTTTTAGACTGCGGTGAAGTATTTTAGAGATTGAGTTTGAATATTTCATTTGACATTTTCCATTAAAGTTTTTATAGTTTGTTTTTAAGCCAGAATACTGAACAGTGTTTTTAAATCAGTGCATTTATTTGAACATTAATTAATACGCAATTCTTCATTTCATCACGCAAGAAAGTTTTCACATTGATCATCAATAATATGTATTCATTGCAACGAATCTACATAAATCGCTTCACTCACAATCAGTAACAGCTTTGGTAGAATTGTAGACTTTTATAGTAGGCAGAATGAGATGAGAACATTATTAATTATCTTATGATAAGATTCTTGATTATCTAGTTCCGCCATGCCCATTTGATAAGCGACTTTTATAGTTGGTAGATTGAACGTATGAAACAGCATGTTTGTCACACCTCTCTCCAAAATTAAATGTGAATAATTCGTGATATCATTGATTAGGCAAAAGGTATAAGGATATGTTTATTAATGCCGAGTTGTACTCACTCATAATGTCATTTACCCGAAAGATTGCATAAAGTATTGTGCAATTTGATTAATGATTTTGTTTATTGCTTGTTTCAGACCTGTCAGAGAAGCAGAGATTTTTTATACAAGCTAATTGTCAAATAGTTTAACTAAAGTGGTCTTTGAGGACATATCAGCGCCAGAAATGACCGATTCCTCTAATGACGTTAAGGACATTAAGGAGGTAGGAATGACGAAAGCCGTGATTTTAATTGGTGGACCACAGAAAGGTATGGTTTTATATCGCCACTACAACTACTTTTACTACGAGATAGTTTGGTGCGGACATTTGGAATAACTTTTCTTTTAACCAATTTGCTTTCAGGTACCAGATTCCGTCCATTATCATTAGATGTCCCAAAACCTTTGTTTCCCGTGGCTGGAATTCCACTCGTCCAGCATTTGATTGAATCATGTGTAAAAGTGCCATCAGTCAAGGAAATCCTTGTCTTGGGGTACTTTCCTACTGAAGAAATATCGCCTTTCATTAGCGAAATCAGGCCATTGTATGGGAGCATCCGTATCCGGTATCTACAAGAGTATACGCGACTCGGAACTGCGGGCGGAATTTATCATTTTCGGGATCAAATAAAAGCTGGAAATCCTAGTTCCTTCATTATAATCAACGGCGATGTCGGAGGCGACTTTCCTCTCCAAGAGATGCTAGAATTTCNTTCATTAGCGAAATCAGGCCATTGTATGGGAGCATTCGTATCCGGTATCTACAAGAGTATACGCGACTCGGAACTGCGGGCGGAATTTATCATTTTCGGGATCAAATAAAAGCTGGAAATCCTAGTTCCTTCATTATAATCAACGGCGATGTCGGAGGCGACTTTCCTCTCCAAGAGATGCTAGAATTTCATGATAACTTAAAGACCACAGGAAAATCGCCATTGATGACGATACTCGCTACTGAAGCTACACGACAGCAGTCCATCAATTACGGATGCATCGTGGAAAATCCAGACACCCATGCCGTTTCACATTACGTCGAGAAGCCAGAAACGTTTGTCTCTGCTACAATTAATTGTGGGGTTTATGTTTGCTCGTTGGATATTTTCCCGATTATTGCAAAGATTTTTCATAGCCGCCAGCAGCAATATCACGAGTAAGTGTACTTTTGCTCTAAAAGGCTGTCGAATACTTAAACTCAATATATTTAACTAATGGTTCCTTGTATTGTTTAGCGGAAAAATTGAAGAGAATGGAGAAAGCTGGGAGGCTATAGCTCTGGAGCGCGATATTATAATGCCTTTGACTGGAGAAGGAAACCTGTACGTTTACCACACTAATAGGATGTGGTCTCAAGTCAAAACTGCTGGATCAGCTATTTACGCCAATCGCCAGTATCTTGCCATGCAGAGAAATCATCAGCCGAAACGGTTAGCTGGGTTTGACAGAAAGGGGAAAGGTGATGACTTTCCACATATCTTGGGAGATGTATTCATTCATCCAACTGCACAAGTTCATCCCTCGTGCCTTGTAAGTTAGGAAATTCTCTACCTCGTTTTCTTGCAATTATGTAGTTCAATTTCCAAATTATCTTAAATTAATTATTTTCCAAGATTAAGATATTATTCTGAGAACCGTTAAAGATTAAACAAATGGACACAGGCATGGCTTGATTTGTTAACTATGTAATAATTACTGATATTTTAGGATGCCACGTTCGTGTCCCTGCCGAAGTCGTCGTTCTAAACTCAATCGTCTTGCCCTACAAAGAGCTTAGCCGCAGCTTCAGTAATGAAATAATTTTATAATGAGTTCAGATGATTGTTTGGGTTTTTACTTTATTAAATTAATTTATTTGGAATTAAAAATACCGAATTAAAAGTTTAGTTTCTCAATTCCTATGAAAAAAAAGTTGCATAAAGTCTTTGTTCATTTCAAGCATGATGCACACATTTGAGTGCATTGAGTCCAAGCTCATGAGTCCAGTCAAAATTTCATGGCGGTGAGAAGCGAGATGAGATGAGATGAAACTTTGTCTTTCTTTCAACCAAAACAAAACAAAAACTCCTGCACGTTTGTGTGAACGTTCTCGTGTCATCTTTCTGATTTTCTTGAATTTTATCGTTTTTAAAGTGACATATAAAATGTTCGGAATTAGGAAGTTGAGGATTACAAACCCTAATCGTTTACGAACTTGGTGCTGGGTTAAAACCTTCCGCCGCTGGTGCCAATCGGCAAGTGTGAGTGAGGTTGCAGGCGTCAAGGATAAGGAGGATATCGTTTGGAACCCTTGCAACATTCAGATGATACCGGATGACCTCTACAGACAAGTATTTATCGATTCCTACAGACAGAAAGAGTTTGACCCTGCGATTGTGGAAAAGTGCAAGAGACATTTGGAGGCACATTCCCTCTGGGGACAGAAAGTGAAGGCGATATCACCTGTAAAATTTACCCTGCCGGAATTGCAAGGAGAAGATATTAATGATCACTTCAGGAATATTGCGTTGCAGCAGACGTTTCGGTACAAGAAGTTGTTAGAGGGTTTGGTGTCGGCGGAGGTTCCTGCAAGGCCTGGGAAGTGGGCGTTTGAAAGGGGATGGACTAAATATTTAGAGGATGGATCAAGCGTTCAGGTTCCGTATCCAGAAGAAGATGCGATTGTCTTCGATATCGAGGTTTGTGTGAGGATAGGACATGCCCCGGTGATTGCATGTGCTCTTTCTCCGAAACACTGGTAAGGAAACTAGCTAAATGGTCCTTAGTTTTTGTTTCATCTTGACATGACATGATTTTGTTGTCTCTTAAAGGTATTCGTGGTGCTCTGATTCATTAGTAGGCAACCCGAAGGCGAATCCTGAAACGCTTATGTTAGATGACTTGATTCCATTCGAGACAAAAAGAGGTAAAAGTGAGAATCGGGATAAATTTAACATTCTTGTTAACAAGATGAGTTTCTTTCCTGCAGGGGAGTCTACGTTTCCCGTCGCTAGTCGAGAGAAAATTGTGATAGGTCACAATGTCAGTTACGATCGGGCAAGGATTAAAGAACAGTATTTTCTACAAGTAGATCATTTAAATTACAACAAGTAGAATGTAATTACAGAGATTAAATGTCAGCTTCATTTTGGTAGGATTCCAAGACGCGCTTCTTGGACACAATGTCAATGCATATTGCAATTAGTGGAATAACCAGTTTTCAGAGAGCTTTAAAGATAACTGCGAAAGCGGGACAGAAGAATGTTGACGTAGCACAGATCCGGAAGTTGGGAATAGAATCTAATTATCTAGAATGGAATGATCAAAGTTCCTTGAATAACTTGGCCGATGTCTACAAGGTAGGAATCGGACACCAAAGTGGTGTACAAATTAATTTGCATTAATTAATTATTTATCTATCATTATAGTTATACTGTAAGAAGGAGCTTAGTAAGTCCGCCAGAGAAGTATTTGTGAAAGGAACGCTGGATGATGTAAGAAATGAGTTCCAAGATTTGACAGCTTATTGTGCGAATGATGTTGAAGCTACTAAAGAAATATTCGCAAATTTGCTGCCATTATTCTATGAAAGGTTTGATTGAACTATAAAGAAGATTAAGTCAATTCTTGATAGATTAAAAAATATTATTTGTTCGCTTTTGATTTAGATTCCCTCATCCCGTAACACTCTCTGGCATGTTTGAGATGGGGTCGACTTATTTACCTATTAACTCGAATTGGAACACATACATAGAAAAGTCCGACAAATCCTTTGACGAGTGCGAATTGGAAATAAAATCGACTTTGATGCAAAAGGCTAATGAAGCTCTAGAATTTTTGAAGGATGACAGGTAACTACAAAACATCGCATTAAACAAACTAGCTTTCAAATTCACAAATTTGTATGGAGAAACGTACTTAATTTAGGTATAAGGAAGACCCGTGGCTTTGGGATCTCGACTGGAAAGTTACTAAAAAGCGAAAATCTAAAAGAAGCACACCCCCCGATGAATCTCCGGCACTTCCAACATGGTACAAAAAATTGCTCTACAAGGTGAGTTATCAAATTCTCAATGGAAAGGCACAGTAAATTAAAATGGAGAGTTAAAGTATTGCTTATTCGCCTAAATAGGAAACTGATCCAGACTACATGCCAGGCCCGGCAAAGTTAAGCACATCTATGCAAGCTGTTCCGAAAATATTGCGACTAACCTGGTTTGGGTTTCCTCTTCATTATTCAAGAAAGGGTGGTTGGGGATTCTTGGTGCAAGCTCCAGTGGAAGCAACGACAGAAGAAAAGGATGAGAGTATTATGAATGAGGAAGAATTAGAAGAACAGTCAAAATTTCCATACAAGTAAGTTGATTAGCTCATTTTCTAAACTTTCAATATTAGTTAAAGTCGATAACTCTGTGTACTGTTTAGTGAATGGCTGAAAATATGGACGAAGGCAAAGGAAAATCTCTTCAAGTCAAATCTTGCAAAAGGCAAAAGAAGTGAATCAGTTGTAGAATTCGCAAATGCCGAATTACGCAACAAAAGCGAGCAATCGGCTGAAGAATTGGAGGATTTTATACGAGGGCTGCAAACACTAACTTCTCAGGGATTGTAAGTACAGACAAATAATTCTCCTAAAGTACTGTAGTTTTACTTCTTTTCTCTGTAAATATTTCAGATGGGCAAAGGCAAAACGAAAAAAGTCAATTACGCCCATGAGTGAATGCTCCCCACATCCCCAATGTCTTTTTGTTGCACTGCCGCATAAGGATGGTCCTAGTAATCGTGTCGGCAATCCATTAGCAAAAGATTTCCTTTCCAAAATTGATGAAGGTGTTCTCACAAGTTCTGAAGACAATAACTTGGCAAATAAAGTTGTTAGGTAAGATTGTGAAATGAACCATTAGTTTGGAAGGACACGTGACTTTGATATATGTTGTGTATTGTGTATTTAGGTTAAGTAAAAGATCATCATACTGGAAAAACAACCGCGACAGAGTACTGGGGCAAGTGACGGTTTGGCTAAATTCTGACGAAGTGGGCCAGTCGTTTCAAACTTACAACGAAAAGCCAGAAACTTATGGTGCCATATTACCCCAGGTTAGATGATAGTTATGTGTGCAAGTATTAAATAAGACTTGACAATTATTTGATAGGTTGCAGTGTCAGGGACTCTGACAAGGAGAGCTGTGGAACCTACCTGGATGACTGCTTCAAATGCGTATGAAGACAGAATAGGATCGGAATTGAAAGCCATGATACAAACACCTCCTGGTTTTCACTTTGTCGGAGCAGATGTGGACTCTGAAGAACTGTGGATTGCTTCTATAATTGGAGATGCTTCATTCACCGGTGTTCATGGATCTACTGCTTTAGGATGGATGACGCTACAGGTATTGGGACAGTGTTGAAATTATCATAATCGAATCATTGAAACAATTGTTTTGTATGCATGATTTCGCAGGGAAACAAAAGTGCAGGCACTGATATGCATTCGAAAACGGCGAGTTTAATCGGAATCAGCAGGGATCAAGCGAAAGTCTTAAATTACGGAAGAATATATGGTGCTGGAGTAAACTTCGCAGAAAGATTGCTTACTCAGTTCAATAAACAACTTAAACAAACTGATGCCAGAATTAAAGCAAAAACCATGTACAAAATGACAAAGGTACGAATAAAAAGTTTATATATTTTTCTATGATTCAACATGAAAAGGTTCTAGACCTACTAATGAAGTCAATTAATTTTCTTAGGGAGAGCGTAAGTATATTTTGAATGAAGAAGGGAGACAGATCTGTGATGATTTCGAGAGCTTGCGTGATAAGAAATGCGAACCATTTTCAAAGGGTGACTTACGGACAATAATGAACTATCAGGAGATACCATCGCAGGTAATGTGATTGGAACCTATTCATTAGGTTGGTTCGAAGTAATTGGTACTTGATACTTCTATATTATTTTTCAGAATTACATGGAATTAGTCGATAAACTTGTGTGGGAAGGAGGAACTGAGTCACAAATGTTCAATCGTTTAGAAGAGATTGCTCAGGAGGAATGTCCACAAACTCCATTTTTAGGAAGTTGTATTAGTAGATCTCTAGTCCCAGCGGTGGTTCATAATGATGTAAGTTTTAAATAAGTGCATACTCTAAGAAGAGTAAGTATGAAATCTGAAATACGAGTCTCTTTTAGTTTATGACCAGCCGTGTAAACTGGGTTGTACAAAGCTCTGCCGTGGACTACCTTCACTTGATGCTGACGTCCATGCGTTGGCTAATCGAAAAGTACAATATTCAAGCGAGATTTTCAATCAGTGTTCATGATGAGGTATCAGTAAAATTATAACTAAAAAGAAAACAAAATATGCACTCTGTTATTTCATGATTTTACTTTTCAGATACGATACATAGTAAAGACTGAAGACAGATACCGAGCAGCTTTAGCACTACAAATTACAAATTTACTGACGAGAGCCTTCTTCTCTTATCAGTTAGGAATGAATGACTTGCCAATAGTAAGACAAAAATAGTATCAAATTTCAATTTCCAATTCTAGATTTTTGCCGTTATGTTTTAAGCGTTTATTTCAAATTATATTCTTCATTCTTCTTGATCTAGGCCGTCGCTTATTTTAGCTGTGTAGATGTCGACAAAGTATTACGAAAGGAGGTGACACATGACTGCAAAACGCCATCGAATCCAAACGGCTTATCTGAAGGATACGGAATACCGCTTGGGCAAGGGGTGGATATAACGGAAGTGCTACAACTTACGAATGGCAGTTTGCGCAAAAACTGACAATGACATTTTGAAGTCTAGATCACAGTCTTATTACCCAACGTATACTCATTCCAAATGACTATTATCATTAACTTTTATGAAATCCACCATATACTTCTTTGACTCACATTCAGATGGATTTATTTTAAAGATTGTAATTCCCGTATTGTGATGAATCCGCATAGCTTTAGCTGGGGAGAAGTTGTGAAGCTCGTATTTATCATTTTTCTCGTTCAAATGGCGCATCAAGACGCTTATCCATCCGCCATGTGAGACGACAAGAATGTTTTCGTCCGAGTTCGAATTTTCTGATAGTTTGCATATATCCTAAGAGAATGTTAGAAGTTAAAATTTAATCACTTCGAAAGAACGTTTATGTTGTCCTAATCCTAAAATAAAAAACTCACATCGAAAAATTCCCCAACTCTTTTCCCTACTTCTAAAGTTGTTTCTGCTCCGTTGGGAACAAAATCTGTTACTGCTAGGTTAGCATCTGCGGCTCGCTGGAGGAATTCTTGCGCTGGCTTTCCTTCAGCATCGCCGTACGACTAAAATATAGGATAACGTTAGTCTATCTCCGACAAGTGAGACCATGATAAGAATTAGAATTAGTGCTCACCCTTTCTCGAAGTCTCGAATCCTTTTTGATTTCAGGAGTCGAAGTTGAAAGCTCGCCTAGAATGCATTTCGCCGTATTAAATGCTCTTTGTAGATCACTCGCATATGCCGATGTGAATAATGTAGAGGAAATGGAACGGCCAAGTTGTCTAGACTGAAATTTTTAATTAACTAAAATGATAAATGTTTAAATTAATTTTTATGAGTGCATTTATTTTACTTGTTCCATTCCAACTTCCGAAAGTGGCGCATCCGAGTGGCCTTGTAGGAGTCGCTGAGAGTTCATGTATGTTTCGCCACTTGAAGACAGGTAAAAATAGCGTTATCGATCTAAACTCAATTGTGGAATTAATCAAAATTAATGTTGAACACTTACTGTCTCACTAGCGTGACCAAGAAAGCAGGCTTCATTCCTAGGAAGTCTCTGGAAAAGTGTATGAAAGTGATTAATTGCAAATATGCAAAAGAATTTTTGTAGTGTTCAATTCAATGCACATCGCCCATAATACTGACAGATTTTATATGAAACATAATAAGGTTATGATTTAAACGGCTTTGGTGATATGATTTTTGTGATTTAAATTCAAATAGCTTTATTTTAAAAACAACCCTGTCTATGAAACATGAACAAAGACTCTAATTGCACTTTACACTTATTTAATTTTGATCACCGAATCGCGATTCGCGATATGACTAGTACAATTTATAATTTAGACACACGTTTATGAGATTGCAGATTTTCGGCAAGTATTACGGCACCTATAATTTACTATTGTCAAGCAGGTCTAATTGGAGGGCCTTGTTTTCGTTTAATACTCTCAACCTCTTTTTGTTTCATATATGATAAGAATACTGTCCAGAAGAAGCTAACTACGCTAGTCACAGGAACCCTGTTTCTTTCCTTGACGAAGGCAAAGTTAAATGTTTGAACTAGTGGCCAAATGCAGATCCCCGTCTGAAATCAAAGATAATGAAAGCGTTTATGATAAGGCCAAGATTCATTTCGCCAAAAAGTATTCTGATTTTTGCTAGTAACGTACAGTATATGTTGGCCAAAACTTTGTTCGCACTTCCGTAACGGCTTCATCCAGCGATTTATTTTCAAGTAGGGTCATGCCGCTATAGAACAATGTGATGGCGATCGGGGCATAAGCGATTTGCTCTACAAGGGCCTATCAATCAAATAAAAAATTTTACTTATGCATTCATCAATCATCATTAGAATGAAGCATAGGAGATACCTTTGCTACTGCCGCTGTAAGTGTATTCCCCGGTAATATTTTACCAGCAACCCTGACCCACGTATATAAAGTAGGTGCGACAACAAAAGTTCCGAAAAAACTGAATCTTCCTGCCTCCCTCAAATTGTACTCTTTACGACCCTGTATAGTTTGCTGGCAAATATTCGAAGTTGGCCATAAAACCGCATAGGTTATCATGCCCTTTACTACTGGATATTCCTTTATGAAGGCTCGGAATCGGAACATTACAGTAGCCATTGTTTCAATGTGAAAGAGACCTAAAGCACTCCAAGGTAGACAGATGGACCCTGATTAAAAGGCACTGATTTTTGTTGCTAAAACGATGCCTTGCGTGGCCCCTGCCCTTGCCGAACTAACTCAATAGCTTCATTTTCCTACAGAATGAGATAAAAATGATAAATGATCGGTAAAAGATGCCTTTAATCTTGTCTTCATGCAACGTGCTTTTAAAATTAAAAATGATTAAAAAATTGTACCTTTTACTTATCCAAATCCAATTCTGCCTTCAGCTTGAAAGACTAATTCAAAACTTATCAACTTACATCACATTTTACACTAATTTATGATAAAATACTTTAAATTTCCTAATCAGCCTTCATGCACAACATGTCTCACATGTGCTTACGTATTTTTTATGCGGTTTGTGGCTGCTGAAGAGGAAAAAGGGTTGTGAAATCAGATGATTATGTGAACTATGGACAGCCACATCTAATCTTTCAAGTGAGGTCATAAGATTTTCACGTCATTTCTCTAAAGGCTCGTCAGCTGCCATCTGCTCTCGAATCCACTCTAATAAGAATATACGCATTTCATTCAAACCATCGAAATTTTACGACGCGCTAAATTCAAATCGTTTATTTTTTCAATACTCCTATGCATTCACTAACAACAATCAGCAGTTTAATTAGGACAAGGTTTTTGGTGAATAGTTTAATTATTATACGCGCTAAATTCAAATCGTTTATTTTTTCAATACTCCTATGCATTCACTAACAACAATCAGCAGTTTAATTAGGACAAGGTTTTTGGTGAATAGTTTAATTAATTAATTGTTAGGTCTGGATTAATGATTTAATCAGGATGGGTGAAATGATTAGGAAGGGAGTAAAGTTGGACTCCAATTATTGGAGGGGTTAATTATTTTAATGTTGGAAGTTTAATTTGGAAATGGAAGAAAGATGTTGGATGTGGAGTAGGCGGAGTAGGCGAATTTAGAGAGTGTTAAAGAAATTAGTTAAAGATAAGCTTTAGGTCTAGATAAGCTTGGGAAGAAAGTAAAAGAAAGTGTTTTGGGGTCGCAGGTTGCAGGTGGTTGTTCCCAAGAACAATGAAGTGAAAGTGATTTTTTTCGTCAGAGAGCCAAAGCAACATTTAACTTTTGGTTTTTCTCAAGTGAAAATGGGAGAAATTGATAAATTGTAATGACAGTGGTAGTAGTGGATTTAAGGAAAGTGAAATTAGTTAATTAATCATTATTAGTATGGTGTGGGATTAAAGTCACAAGTTGATTCAAGTTACGTAATCAATCAAATTCTCAAAATGGATGACGGAATGCAGGGTAAGCATTGGTTTTAGTACAAGATTTGTCTAAGATTTAAATGAAAGCAATGTTGAAAATTATGCAAGCAAATGATTAATTATTTATGATGGTTTGTGTGTTTCGAATAGATATCTGCAGGGTGTGCCGCTCGGAAGGCTCCCCTGACAGACCGCTCTTCTATCCCTGCGTATGTACTGGTAGTATAAAATATATTCATCAAGACTGTCTGGTCCAGTGGCTTCGATATAGTAGGAAAGAGTATTGTAAGTTGGCACCTTTATTTTCAGAGGTTTTATAATTGTTTTGTGGAAACTAATTGTTGTATTGATTTTTTTAGGTGAGCTATGCAATCATCGATTTTCCTTTACACCAATCTATTCACCGGATATGCCGAAACGACTTCCAATAAAAGATATCATTAGTGGACTGTTTAGCAGTGTTGCAACTGCTGTCCGTTTTTGGATTCATTATACACTGGTGGCTTTTGCTTGGCTTGGTGTTGTACCTTTGTCGGCGTGTAGAATCCATCGAAGTTTATTTACTGGCTCAGTTAACTCGATACTAGCTCTACCTCTTGATCTCTTATCAACGTAAGTAAATGTAAAAATTAAAAATAGTTCTGTTACAACCTGTCCCAATTTAATTTCAATTCAACATTTTTTAACAGAGAAAACCTGCTATCGGATATATTTCATGGGTGTATAGGTGAGTTTTATTTACAAACTTTTATTTCCATATTTGTCATTTCGTATTCGGTTTCTTCTCGTTATGTATACTTAGGCAAATTAACTAAATTATATTTCTTTTGTATAGTCGTAATGTGCACACTGTGTGTGTTCATAAGTTTAGTATGGCTTCGAGAACACATAATGCATGGAGGCGCCCCAGAATGGTTAGAGCCTCCTCTTGAGGTACAGCGCAATTAATATTACTTTTTAATCCATTGAATTGAAGTCTGATCGGTCTAAGATGTGTTTATATATTAATTTATTTTTTATTGTCGAAATTTTCAGGATAACGTAGATTTGGGGGATGCTGACGATGCAGAAGATAATGGACTGAATGAGATGGATTAAAAAG
>JAHZMU010001903.1:0-12146 GCA_027743725.1 Rambutsinella grinnellia | reverse complement strand
AGAAGAATGTGGATGAGTTGCGAAAAAATATCTGGGCTCACCCTTTTCATTCTATTTAGAATGTGAAAACAATAAAAAAATTAAAGAAACTATTCAATATGCCATCATCATGGGACGAGATAAAGTTTTGATAAATATATAAGCTATTTGAAAGAAAAAGTTGGGTTTTTTTAAACTTTGAAGAAAGTGACCATGGACTATGTCCAGAGTTTGAGAAAGTAGGTTTTGAAAGTAGAAATGATGCAGGGCATGGATATAAGCGATAGGAGAGTACCATCAGGGGGCATTATGCAAGTGTTTTTGAAAGGCTTTTCCCTAAACTAGCAGTGAAAGTAAATGACTTTAGCTGTTCCATAATATCTGTGCTTTCTCTAGTGGAAAGTTAATCAAGAGGGGATGGTAACAAAATGAGAATCCTTTTTGGACTAAAGTGATTATCTCTAATGGGCAACTTTTTGAAGGTCTTTGGTGACTGTGCTCTTGAAATCCTAATTGTCCTTTATGCTGATGATGTGGGTGATGATGGGATGGTGGTAATGAAGGGAAACTGCTTATGATCCATTCCATTAGTGTAAAAATGAGAGATTTTTCATAACAGAGTGAAATTGTGGAGGTGTTCCGGGTGCCTGAGAAGAGGCTGGATTTGGTTAACACTTCAGCAACAACGTTTATCCCATCCCCGACGGTAAGGACAATGATGGGGGATTCGTTGAAAGTGGAAACTGTATCAGGAAATGGAATCAACACGACATGCAAGGCTGATGGTAGTAATGCTGAGTGTGGGAATGGGACCAACTTGGTGAAAAGTATGAAGCCCTCGAAGCCTTTTGGAAGTATAAGCACGTCAACTCCTAAAAGGGTGGAAGGAGCACCAGTTTTTGAAAGTTTTAGCCCGGTCTTCCGGCCTTCTCCTTTGGACATTGATGGATTCAACGTTTCCTTGAACTTTGAGGAGAATCTGCGTCAGCGTAATCGTCTCTTGCAGAAGCACCAGTCATTTCAGGTTACTCCTATTTTGATAGAACTCTATAACCGTTTATAACCGTCGTGTGCATAATAGTAGTAATAAAGCTGAGTGGTTTGCTCTCTGCACAACGAAATGGGATGGAAAGTTTAAGTGAGCATTTTGCAAATGAGAAAATCCTGACGAGTCCTGACCTACAACTTTACAATTAGCAATTTGCTACGAAAAACTTTTCCCTCTTTTGGAGAGTGGGAAGAGTTTTTGGGCTATGTGTGAAAATATATGTATTTTTAACAAGGTCAACTTAAACTTGTAGGGCTCTGGGAGAAAAATGCCCGAAGGGGATGAAGACTTTGTGGAAAGAGCTCAAGGAAGATTCCTCGCCCATCCTGAACGAGTGAATTTGGGTAATAAATGGGGATCTCGTTTTGATTCGGTAGTTAGAGTAAGTAGAGTTGGATTAAATAGTTGAGACTAAATAGACTAAAGTTTAAGCAATTTGAGTAATTATAGTTATGAAATTAGATTTGTAGAATAGCATAGTAGCTTTTAGTAAAAGGGGAAGCTGGACTAGAATAAAGAGTTTAAGTAGCCTAAGGGTTATCTAGAGTAAACGGTGAATTGTGTTTGGAATGTGATGGTGGAAAAGTGGAATGTAATTTTGGATAGGAGGAAGCAATTCCATCCCAAAAGGCCCAAGTCCCATTGCATTGTCATCGAGTAAAAGTAATCTTGTGAGGAAGGGCGATATCCAAGGGTTGTATGGCCTTGGCGTGAGCAGCGGTGGCCGTATTCACGCTAGCAAGAATCTCTTCACATTCTTCCCTAATGAACGGGTCCCAGCTGGCTTCCCACAACATAACTTTCACGATGCCATAAAACTCCTCAACTTTCAGAGACCAAGACAAACCCAAAACCAACAGTATCCTTATGGGCAGCAGTTTTGGAGGAAACCGCAAGACTACCAACAACATCACAAGCAGAGACAGCCGATCCCTTTCTATAATAGGAGGCATTCTCCAAATCAACGCTTTCACTCTAGACCATTCCATTCGAGACCGGTAGAAGAGTTGCACAACTTTCAGGAGAATACACCACGAAGCATGCCAGTCGGGATGGGGGACAGTGATCCCAGAAATGATCTTTTGGCTTCGGAATCCTCTGTTGTTATGGTTACACCGAAGGGAGAAAGGACAAGTTTGAGTGGGGAGGATGAAATGGGAAAACCACAACTTGAGTTGTTGCTCGACGCTGAAACAGACACTCGTCAGAGGCAGAAAGTTAGAAGGAAACAAACGGTCGCTGAGGCTGAGGATGAAGGTAAATGGAGGAAACTTTTTTCCAGAGAAAGTTTCCGCTCGCTTTTGTAATTTTTAGAAGTTAAAAACGAACCTGCCAGACCTTTCGCTTTTCTATTTGATGGAGAGATTGGAGGAAAGTGATATGAAAATGAATGAAGGCGGAAGACGCTTTCCTTCCAAGTGTTGATATGATCATCATCATTTCCTTATCTGGCCAATAGACTCAATCTCGAAGAAGGGACCACAAGTCGTAGCATCTGTGTCATCAATAGCGGCGACTAATTTCCCCGAAAATGATGAAACCGTTTCTCCCGAAAATCTAATGAAGCGGAGGAAATTGAGACCGAAGAATGGAACGGAGAAGGGAAGACTCTGGAGCCGAAGGAGAAGTCAGAGAAACTCGACGAATGAAATGGTATGGGTAGTAAATAGAAAACAAGAGGATAGCGAGACTAGAGGTGGTAATTTTGGGGGAACAGAGTATCAAAAACATTCGATGAAAGGGAAGCTCATCAAAACTAATCATTTTAATTCATTACCTTTCCTGAACTTGTTAGTCAATTTATTTCTGTAGCCGTTTCTTGGTAAAGGTGACGTGTACAATCAATATTGAAAAGGCTAAGTGGAAGTTTCCACAAGTCGACAGCTTCTAAAATATTCAACATGCTGACCATCAATACCAGTCCATAATAGATTAGGGTCGGAGTGGTCTTGCATTTCCAAAAATAGGTCATTTTAATAAGTCACAAGTTCCTAATAACAGTATTCTCGTGGGGTTCGCTGTCATCAGGAAGTAAAGACAAGCTTAGCTTTGTTTCATACTGTCTAATTCAGGATTGGGACATTTATCAATAATTCAATCAAGACATGAGTTGAGCCCATGTAGAATATTAATCGTTGGAAATGTAAGCAAAACATTGGAATCGAATGTACATGGTATAATGGATGAATGACGGATAATGGATGAAATTTAAGTGTAAACATCTGGTAAAGAGGAAAGATATAAAGGGATGATTCGATTACGTTTTTTATCCGAAATGTGAATGGCCTATTTGTATAGAAAGTGGAGCGGTTGAAAACAACAGGGATAAACACAACGGCCGTGGATATCGAGAGGAAACGAACGGACCATAAAAGTGATGGTGAGGACGAGTCCAGCTCTCCCGATCCATTGTCTCTTACTCTGCTGACGGATATTTGGCAAACAATAAATCAAGACAATGGGTCGAAAACTCCATCCCAAAAGCCTCCAGCGGGTGTGCCTCCACCACCACCATCAAATGGNCTGGTAAAGAGGAAAGATATAAAGGGATG
This sequence comes from Rambutsinella grinnellia, assembly GCA_027743725.1. Taxonomy (NCBI): domain Eukaryota; kingdom Metazoa; phylum Arthropoda; class Collembola; order Entomobryomorpha; family Entomobryidae; genus Rambutsinella; species Rambutsinella grinnellia. Next base: position 8,567 of record JAHZMU010001903.1, on the reverse strand, counting down.
ATTCGATTACGTTTTTTATCCGAAATGTGAATGGCCTATTTGTATAGAAAGTGGAGCGGTTGAAAACAACAGGGATAAACACAACGGCCGTGGATATCGAGAGGAAACGAACGGACCATAAAAGTGATGGTGAGGACGAGTCCAGCTCTCCCGATCCATTGTCTCTTACTCTGCTGACGGATATTTGGCAAACAATAAATCAAGACAATGGGTCGAAAACTCCATCCCAAAAGCCTCCAGCGGGTGTGCCTCCACCACCACCATCAAATGGGAGAGTGATGCGACCTCACCGTCAGAATTTCCAAAGAGAGCAATATTATACAAGACAAGGGCCGCCAAGAAGGCTAAATCAGAACCAGAGGAACCGTCCCGTTCACATATTGCCACCACTGAGGAGACAACCACCGAGGAATCCTTTTGTACAGAGAACGTTTCGAATGGAAAGGGAGCCTTGAATGGTAAATTGTATAAAAGTAATAGTGAATTTGATTATTTCACCTTGAAAGAGAATGGTACGCTTATTGCTAAGTGTATTAAAAAGGTTTTGCCCATTTTCAACATTCGCTATTGAAAAGTTTCTCGATTACGGAAAAATTTGCTTGTTTCGTGAGGCTGAGGATGTTCACTTTGAAAAATGGGAAAGTGAAAAGAGGAGAAAGCGATTTTCCTAGTAAGCATTTCATCCAACATTTATGAGGAAAAGAGCCTTGCTCTTACGAGTGTAGAGTTTGAGACTCTCAGAATGATTATTAGACAAGATTGAATTTGTTCCCGGACCTAGAGAGTGATGAGATGATAAGAGAAAAGGGGAACGGAAATAGTTGATCATTTTAGAAGTAACTTGGCTCCATATAGAGATAAAATATTTCGCAAACATCCTAATAAAAGCATGAGACAGATGAGAATACAAACAGCAAGTTATTCACAGCTGGATTCATACACACCAATACTGACTAAGAAGTACTATCTGTAGACTTTTTCTTCTCTGAGAAAGGTCGTAAAACAGTAGAAAACAACAGATTTGACCTTATATCCAAGCGGATTTTATAATGGATCAAGACTGCATCTTCTCACCTGAAATTTTATGGCTTTTTCCTCCCTTCTCGTAGAAAATAAAAGTTGGCTTTATACAAAAAAGCCATAAAAGAAGCGGAATGCTCGAGTTATTTCGATTGTAAAAACGACGTTGTTTCTCTCTTTTGCATATGAAAACAAAAAGGGTGGCTCCCTAGAGAAATGGATGATCTTTTCCTAAAAAAAAAGAAGAAAGTTGTGCATTTCAAAAATGGTTCGAGTCTCTGTTTGAGATTTTATATTTTAACTTTAATGTCGAATAGAATGTAGAAAGTTGATGGTGAGAAGTGGGCTGTTGTTTTAAAATAAATCAGAGCATAATATTTTTATTGGGGAGTTTATAGTTTAAACCAAAATTAAAAAAGAAATGCGCTTGGCTTGAATATCTGGGGAAAATAATAATTTAGAATGTTTTTTTTAAATTCTAGATGCGGAGGAGGAAACATTGGGAGATTGGAATTTGCTAATTATAAATTATAAACTGCACCATTTATGTATAACGTTTGTAGCACAACATATTTTAAAGATGAGTAACTTTCACTCTGAATAATAGTGATATAAAAATCTCGTACGACATCAACATGACATAGTTAAAAGAGTACAAGAAAATATATTTTAGGGGTACCTGATCCTATAATTAATCTGACTTAGGCTTGTTTATGGTTGGAATATCATTCATAAAAAAGTTTCATTTTGTTTGAACAAGTTAACTTGCTCGAGGGAATGTTTACAACCGGTTGTGTTTCATAAGTCTCGTGTCATTTCACCGAATTAATACAAACAGGAATGGGTGGAGAATTATCTTTCCATTTGGAATTCATCGGGTTGCATATTAAACTGCATATTTTCACCGGAAGCAAGTTGGCAACACAGCTATATTCATACAAGGCGAGAAACCTCATTTCAAATGACTATTATAGTATATCTTTACTCGAGAAAAGAAATCAGATTCAAGCGTTTCCAGCCAAGGTGAAGGGAAAGTGAACAAAGCTCTAGTCTCGCGAAAAAAAGAAACGATCCCGTTATTTTCATAGGCGAAAGTAGTGCGAAAGCCATCAGTAAGTGGAACAATAGTATGGTGAGTTGTTATATGAAGGAAAATGGGATGATCGATACCGTCTCCGAAGCACGGGGAAAGCAAGCTAACTACACGAATAGTTTTATATCCACCCATAACTGAAGATGTAGAGAGAGCAGCTGAACATTTTCTTCACTGCGGTCCCGGCCCCACACACCAAGACAAGAAAGTTTTACCTAGTGTTGAGGAAAAGGAGAAATTTATCTTGCAGTTGGTAGCCAAGCATTTCATATAAAAAGTGGAAAGAATTCCCCTACTCCTTCCATACTTTTTTTTGTGAGGGAAACAATGTTAGAGGCTTTAAACACATTTCTATTCTCTACTCCCTTTTATTCTACAATTTTCTACTTGCTCACTCCCATCTTTCAGCTATGGCTTTGCACGTACACGTCTCTCGAAATTCTTTTCCCTCGATTCGTGCCGTAAAGAAAGTTGTTTTTTCCTTATATTTTTTAAAGCTTTACATGCAAAGCAAAAAAAATGTTGAACGCTATGGGTTTTGTAGTGGAGAAAGCAGGGTTGTTACTCAGACTCGTTTTTTCACTGCTCTCATTTCACTGCACTTGAGAAACCACTAGATAAATTCCTTTACTATGTAGCCTTTAAGGGTATATGGAGGAGTCCACACTTGAAACATTCCTTGGATCACTCCAATACACAAGATGTAATACATTACTAAAAATAAAAAATAGCTCCAGTCTCCTCACAATCGGGTGAGGTGAGAGGAGAGAATAGACATTCAAATTCTCTTCGTATTCCTCTTTTTCTAAGGGCTGAGTGAAAGGAGTGAAAGGAGAGAAAATAAGAGGCGAGCTAGTGTATAACGCAACTTATTCCATTTTTCTCTTCATCTCGGTCTCTCTTGTTGGGGCATGGGAGGGATAGCCCATCCCTGTTCTGAATCTTGTCCATTTCTCAAACTACAGCAGTCCTAGTGCCTTGCGCTCTTTTACTTTCTCCGAACACATGGCTATACGTAGACGATATATCCTTATCCCCTTTAAAATTTACTGCATTTCTCTCTCTCTCTCTCTCTCTAACAACCCAGAGTATTTACACTTTTCCTAGTAAATCCTCCTCGTACTCAATGTTTATAAATATGATAATAAAACAGGTTTATATATAGTTGGCCGTGTGTGGAGGACACGGAGCTGGAGCACTTTCCCTGAAATATTATGAAAGCTGATGATAATATGATGATGGTATGCTTCACAACTACTCCACTACCAAACCATACCCCATATCAAGTTTAGTGAGGGGGAAAGTGGCTCGAAAATTCTAAATATGTACAAGACTCGCTCTCTCGCTCTCTCTTTCTCTCGGGATAAAAGCAAATGTTTGTATACAAAGAAGGAGAGTGATGTAATGTAATATGGACTGGGCTCCGCTCTTCCCAGTAATGCCCGTAATACTCTTGATGTGTTACCCTCCTTTTGGTAGGAAGGGAGAGAGTGTGTCTCTTATTGCTTCATGCTCTCCAGCATGGTTCCGCTCGCTTCATTCGTTCATAGCTTTCCCTCAGCATAGAAGCAATGCTTGGTAGTACGTATGTGGCTGTGTTGGTGAAATCATCAGCTCCAACCAAGACGGGAGTCGAGTCAAAACACAACATTGACAGCGAACCAGAAGGAGAAATATCCAAGCTATTACAATCCCAACGATCTGCATAGAGTCACACGTGACCATACAAAGTTTGTGTGTTGATGGGAGGATCTCTCTCCCACTTGAATAAATAGCAAGAGCCAGAGAGAGAGAAAACAATTTAAACTGGAATTTTCTTTGATTTCTGAAAATATCGTGCAAGTGCTTATCCGGAGAAGGGAAGACTTTTACTCCTTTCCACAATTTTTTTATTTCCCCTTGAAATCTTCTCCGAAGTCTCATGACCTATCCCCGTACCCTTGGCCTTTTCCTATGTAATCTTTAACGGAATAACTGGTCCTTCAAGTGGCTTTTTTAAGGGAGACTCATTTCCAACTGGTTTTAAAAGGGAAATTGGAGCTGGTGAAGGCCCAACTTAACCAAAGCATTCCCTAGATCTATCCACATTTTACCTTCTTTTGTACAGACCAATTCACCATCATCTCTTCAGTTAACCTTGACATTCCTCTTTTGTAACTCAGTTTCTCCGACACGAAAAGTTGCAAAGGTTTCTTAACAAGCTGACCGTTTGCTCAACATTTCAACAAAACAACAAATAACCTTCATTAGTTTGATAATTATACGAAAAAAAGTGAGTTTTGTGGATTTCTTCTTGTCTAACGCTAACCCGTTCGTTTCACTTTGGAGGATTTAGTAGAGGCAATACACGTGAGTCTTATCTTTTCTCTTGTCCTATTATTCCTCTCATTGTGAAAGGTCTAGAATGCATTATAGCTCAGAGTTAATAAAAAGGATCAAGTTTCCCATAAAATTCCTCCGAAATTCATACGAACAATCCATCTCCGTAAGAGGAAACACAGCTCACGCTTTACAATGAAACAGGTCACATTACAAATTCGACATTGATCCCAACAACCCATCTCATCTCCTTCTATTTACTTTGCTCGGAAAGGGAAGCCATTCAATAAAAGGAGGTGTATGCAAACGTTTACCTAAAAAAAGAAATCTTCTCAGCTGACGGGACAAGTGTGAGGACGAGTCACACTTTCCACATGAGTTGCGAGTAGAATCGCATCCGTAAATAGGCAAGGTGATAAAAAAGGGAAGAGAGAGGCGGCGCGATCAAGTCGTAATTCGTAATAACCCACTCGTCTCATTTCTATAAGTGCTATTATCTGCTCCCCTGGCCTAGATGAGTTGTGTCAATACAGAAACTATTTGCTTTTTTATAGATGCCACAAATTTAAGCTTACTAAGTAGTAAGCAATGCGTTGCACTTTCTCCAAACCAGGTCGCGTATACAAGCGGCGAGAAGGAAACTGCAGTAAAAATAAAAAGGGTATTGATTTTCTCCATTTTATATATAGCCACTGAGGATATTCAAAGACTTATATGGATTAGTTGAAACCGTATCGGGTAAAATATTTTAGGGTGAAACGTCTAAAACCCAATATTGATTTAATGTGGAGGATGAGCAACATTAAATATTTAAATTAGAATTGCGAAAAGTAATGTTTTTTTTAAGGATTTTTTTTCTCTTCCGGAAAATAATAATTGTGAGACTTAAGAGGAGTGGCTGCGGAGCAGGAGCAGCTGCAGAGAGCGAAAAAATGTAGGGAAAGTATACATTTCTCAGAGAGATATGCTACACTGTACATACTCTTGGTTACTTGGAAAGAGAAAGACGGAAGTTTGTTGAGAAAGTAGTGTGCTGACGCGATATATAGGGAGCCGGAGCCTCTGCCCCAACCACTTTCAAGAGATTCAGTATAAAAAGTATACTGATAGTTGGCTCATATAAGATAATAAGCCACAACTTACTTTGTCTTCTCTGTCCGAAATAGTAGCTTTATAGTCGAGTAAAATAGTTAATTATAAATGGTCTATTTCAAAATCTCTTGCCGTCTCCTCTCGCTTTTCACAGTCACGTATTCGTGGCACACTTAATTTCCTGTTGGTATAATCGAAAACTATGCATACTCTGGGTAGCCACTTTGGTAGCGGAATTGAACGTTTAAATCATCACTACATTACGAATATTACAAGTCCTATTTAACTTTTTACTTGAGTTGGAAAATCAGATAAGAGTTGATAGGTTTCAAGAGAAATTGCATAGATAGCGTCTGGAATAAAAGCATTCGCTTGTGATAATTCAGAGTCCAAATTGAATTAAATTGTTTACCGGAGAAAGTTTTGTATTCGTAAGGGAAAAAATTGATCCTACTTGATAGCTTCTCTATCAGCTCATGTATGACTCTTCTAGAGTCTTAATACACTTGAAATAAGCTGGGCGAGTGTCACTCTAGTCAACTTTCTCTACTTTTCATCCTCCGCTTGTAAAAAAAACTTGTCGAGTTTTATTCTCACTAGTAGAAAAATACTTTATTTTAAATTGTTTTGATTGCAGAAAAACAATTTTGTTCTTCTTTGAAAAATGTCTAGTCCAAATTATTTTTTTATTCTTTTAAGTGTTTCTATTGATATTTTATTAAAAGCTTGGTTCAAATCACCTTCTCCGTTTACTTTTCAAGGCTTAACTTTTCCAATGATGGAGAGCTTAGGAAATACTTGTAAACAAAATAGCAATTTATTTCAGCCATCCACCGTAGTCCGACCCCGACTGTGTTTGAACGTCTTTGGGATAATCTTTTTCGCGAATATTATGACATATTTTATGTGCTATATATCCGTAAATATTTTCATAATAAAAAGGTTATGAGTGATGAGCATGTTGGAAGGATATTGACATCTATTTGTTTACCGATCCATACTTTTACCTCCGTAGGAAAAAGGCTTTTGCCACTCCTATTCTTTCCAATACGAGCTTTTTACGAGAGCATTAAAACTAATACGGGAGAAAATTAAACGGTGTGTATCCCGTCCTTGGTGTTACGTACTGAAGATAGCTTTTTTTTAAATCTCCTTTTCTTTCCCTTTTTAATCCGCTCGTTTATCGATTCTAATTTGAATTCAACAAATTGGGTTAGATATTGGGCATAGGTGAGATAAAGGTTGTATCATCACACTAGAGAAATATCATTTTTTACTAGCTTTTAACAGCTTATCTGGAACGGAGTGACCTTGAATGATCCTTTAATATTTTATCCTTTATAGTGGTATGCATAGGCGATAAGCAGCTTTTATTGGGCAGCGTGAGCTAAACCATTACAGATAGAATCTGCGTTTGTACAAGCGAATATTTTTTTAATATTGACCAAAAGCCTGGCTTAACATCATTAATCTTCCATTATGACGGAGGTGAAATTAATAATTCAACGGGTTAATTATGAATGGTGTAGTATGGAGAATTTGAATATGTGGGGCAAAGGCTATTTCTGAATATTACGAAACATTTCGATGGAAAAGGTTGGATGAATGCCTTTTGTCGACTATATTGGAAATAGTTATCGTCACGAAATCTTGAATTGTCGTTAATTATGGAGGACACGATAGGGAGACTTTTAATGGGAGAGTGTTATCGATGAAAAAAGCGTTAGAAATGAGCACTCCTTTCCAATTATAGTAATAACCGTGGAAACATTTTTTTTGCTAGGAGAAAAGTGTAATAAAGTATTTATATAGACACTAGAATTCTTTTGGTTTGAATGAAGAGGGAAGAATTTTGGGTGGTTTGGTATCTGCTATGACATAATTCTTTGTGAGTCCATTCCAAGGTTCTTTTCTAAACTGATGTGTATTATTATTATGGAAAAAGACGGCAAGATTTTCTCCCCTGATTGATTACATGTCTGTGTAGAAGAGACAAGAAAATAAGATGTATGGACAGGGCTCAAGAGAGGGATTTCAAGCTTGTACTTCTTATTTAATCAATTATCACGGGCTACAAGAATCATTTGTCAGAGAAATGGTGAAGGGAGAAAGTTGGGTGGGGTAATTAGCGAGAGTTTAGAGAAAAGTTTGAGATGAAATGAAAAGTTTTGCGAAATAGCTAATTTGTGAATATTTTTTAAACTTGTAATCCATCACTTTTTCCGCTTCATTTTTTTCTATGCTGAGCACTAGCTAATCCCTTATTGCTCATAATGCTGTGGTTTTTGGAGCGGTTTATTCCTCGGTTTCTGTAATACTTTTCAATTGCTCCGTTCCATCTAGTTCGTAGCTTTTATTCCCTTTTTGGCAGTAATATTCCCAACCCACTTTAAAATCTTTCCTGTCCTCGTTCCACCTTCCGGTAAGAGACATCTCCGATTACTCCAAGTTTACTCCAATTTCCCTTTTGTCATCTCGCTTGTTTATCAGGGAATATTTTTCCATCTCCGTTTTCATAAAGCTCCTTCCACCATTATCATAATTATGTCTATAAGATAATACAATAGAGTAAACGGAGGGTCCCAAGGGATCTCTTTTTGAATAGCTGGAGAATGAAATTCCAGATGAAATGGGAAAAACTAGCCTAGTCCATTAGCCACTAGTTTGTAAATGGTCATATTTGCCTTTTAGTGGTATTAGATATTTTTTTTAAATTGGCCAACTCTAAAATTTGAATATTTTTCATTTTTCAATGCTCCACTACCTTTTCCCTTTAGAGACACTCTACGTATATTGCGAGGCTCGTCTACGGAAATGAAAGTTTTTAGAGCACACAGCCCCACACACTTTAATCCAGAATGGAGAAAACGAGACAACAATTCCATTCCACCAAGTTGATTACAGAGTGAAAAGAGAAAGTAGGACATTCTCTCTGCAACGGTTGCACTTTAATAGCAGAGCAAACAGTAAATCCTTTGCGTTCCCCGTTTGATTTATAAATGTCACCGGAAATAGTGGATAAGATGGGGGCTTAGCTGAGAGA
>JAHZMU010001902.1:0-10106 GCA_027743725.1 Rambutsinella grinnellia | reverse complement strand
AAAACTTCTGTATTTATTTATTTAGGCAGTCGAATGTGGCGAGGCATGTACATAAATCTTTTGTAAGCTAAGGCTCAACAGAGCAAAAACTATGACTAAAAATCTGGCTAATTCACAGTCAGGAAATAAATTTCAAACAAAAAATCGACAGGACATCAATCTTTTTCCTTTCACGCGCCACCTTAATCACAGTTTAGTTTCAGTTACCTTATATGAAACTGTCAATCGTACGCCATCAAGCAGAGAGCATTAACTGGCAAAAGTATAATCCAGTTCGAAAATTGAGAAATGCATTTAATAATTTTAAGCAACTAACACTTAAATACCAAGTTTTAAACGTTCGGTATGGTTTAGACTCAATTAAAGTTTGACAAAGATTGAGCAAACACGGTACTTCTACATTGCATTGCCTAGTCATTGCCAAAGCCTTTATAACGTTAGGTACATTTTTCTTGCCTTGCTCTCTGCAACAGCACGTTCTTGTCCGATCGCGACTTTGATTCTATTTTTTGCACTTAATTTCCATTCGCTTGTTCATATACTTTTTTTGTACTCTTTCAACCGTCCGAGAGGACAACATTTTAATGACTTGGTTCATACAAAACAGAAGTTTACGGAAGCTGAATTTGGCTCGCAAGATGAATTAATTAAATCTTTTCTTAAGCTTCTAAAGAGTAAATAAAAATGTCCTTTTTGATATAACTATATTAAGTTCATCTGATATGATGCGGAATATGAAAAGTGGACAAAGACAAGTGATTTTAGATTAGGTATCTTACGGTTTATTTTTATTCATGCATCGGTCATCGTAAATATTCAGGGCATACGATTCATACCCTCAAGCGAAATAGTTTTTATCCATATAAAGCAAAATCGAGTCAAAGATTCGGATCATTAGATATTAGAAGTAGCTCAATTGTCAGTTCCTGCATGATCGGCGATCGGAAAATGCAAATATGATGTTTGTTTCATTTACAATATTACTATGCACATAGTCCAGAAAGCTAGCCAAGCTTAAATTGATCACTGTTATGCCTACTTTTTCAATTCGTCATTGACGCAAGTGTGTAACTTTGCTCAGGTTTTTATAGTTTGATCATGGTAAAATTACTAGATATAAAATTTCTCTGAGATTTTAACGGGCATTCAGTCACACTATATTTGGACGTCTAGCTGACTAGCTTGAATTTTGCGGTGATGCCATAAGTAACTGTTTTTGTAATGTGGCTAAAAGTTATGACGGCCGAGTTGTGGGTAGATTCTGTAGAATTCAGTCCAAGTGCAACTGTCAGTCATTTGGGTAGGGTTAGTTTACCGTTTTTTATTTCTCAAAGAATATTTTAGGAAAGCAAACATTTTTTAAACGTATAATTAGCTATGTTTATATAATATTTTGTAGTCTAGTATTATTTTACAGAAAGTCGACCGATGAACGGTGGGAGATTTATGGTTATGCGATCACAAACCTCAAGATTTTTGTAAATTGTTATGATCTTGCTCGACATTTTGATTATGATAATACAATTACGCGACATAATTTCGGACTGACGTTCACACGAAGTTCAATGGAATATAGAAGCCGTTATTTGCCCTGCAAGGAGTAAACTCATAAATTCTTCGGTTGAATGGTTCAACCTTGACCAAATACGGAACGGCGTGCGCAAAAGGAAAGATGTTTGCTTGCAATCGTTTTCGTGAGATTGTAATTATTCTCTTTAAAATAAATTTCAGACATGTGAGTGACAAGATCGTCATCACTCTCACACACATTAAAGAAGGAAGGCATGTTCGAGGTTATATAATAATCAAATCTGGGTTCGCCAAGCCCAAATTCATTTTGTCCTAAAGTTTCTTTTGATTAGAATTAAAAATTAGTGTCTGATAAATAATCATGAGATGTTTGGCAGAATCTTTTGCACTTGTTGTGCAATAACTGATTATATAATAAGGTGACAAGTATGCGTCTACGCTACTCACTATTCGTATTTCCTTTCTAACTATTAGGAAGTAAATTAGAGAATTCCAAATCAATTTGCGCATTCCTGTGTCAATTTAGAAAACAGTCGTATTGAAGCTCTTGTCCCAAAATTGAAGATAAAAGTGCTAAAATGATTTTTAATTGCTCACCACACTCGCATTTTCAGCAACGAACATTGCCAGCGGGTATATTCAGCCTATTTCTTTAATTTAAAGAAATGAATTGACTCTTCCTCAAAGCGACGCGACCCCAAATTAATCCCGTTGAACGATAAGGAAATCGTGTCAATTTAGCGGAAGTGTTTAGTGTTATGTAATTGATTTCCTTTACCAGGATCATCAACAAGTGTTACTACGTTAAAATGGCATGTTACCATTGGCGATAACCACTGCGCATTTGTATAAACCAATTTGTACAAATTATCCTAATAGAAAATAGTTATCCTTGCTGTTCTCGAAATTGAAAAGTACTTCGTTTTCGCTGTACTGCACTCTATTAAAAAGTTGTAATAATAAAATTACGATACAATTATATAATTTTGCGCCTTGCCCACCCATTTTAAAACCACTAATTCAGTTGACTGCACATGCTACCTTGCTTCCCACAAGCTAAACGATTTTGGCTTAGGTAGCTTCGAACATTTAGATTTGATGGATCACTTTTGCTACAATTTATGAGGAAATTGGCGGATCGCCTTAAGGAAGCATTAATTATGAAGACTTACATATATTAGTACAGATTAGTTGAAAGTTTTGCCTTTTTATTGATAATAGCATGCATCTCTCTGGTTTTTACCAAACTAATGACCTAAGCATGTGTACACATGTAAGAAGTGAATCAGACATGCAAAAAATGGCACTGTTGGACTAAATCAGGGACCTATATTGATCAGTAGGATCACTCATTTTTTCATGCAACATAAAAATAAACAATAATGGAAATGCATTCTCCTGTTATGGAGTTTGTAAATGCCATTGCCATCCATTGAAGCGGAATTAAAGCTTTTGTCAATAATCCTTTGGTAAAAATAAGGTTTATTATTGGCATGACCGTGATTTTTACCCACAGCAGCCACTTAAATCTTCTGCTGTGGATAGAATGGCGAGAGTAAATGTTTCATTCATGTTTCATGCTTAGCTCATTTTACCTGAAATGACCTGAATTTTTCAACGTAATCCGTGAATTTACCGGAGTAGTCACGTGCGAGGACACGCTAGTATATCGGTAGGCAATTATCATAAAATAAAATTACCGTTTATAAATACCTTCACTTCTCACTAACCACCCTGGCCAGCTATTGCTATTGCTAAACTTGATGTCAAAAACTTTTTAGAAACCAACCACTCAAGTGTAAAGAAATTAGGAAAAATAATTGCCAAATTTATGATTGATTGGCATTAATTGCTTAATGTTTAGTGAGAGCTGAAAGTGATTAGTTGCAACTGCAAGTAATAGATCCAATGCCATCAAGATTTTGTGGCCAAAAGTTTGATAATTGATAATCTGATAAGCTTTCCTCAAAATGCAGGTAAGAAATTGTTGAAATAAAAAGTTGTCTTTCGTTCAAATATTTATGTAGTCTATATGGTGAGAAAACCAATATTCAGCTACCGCTAACCATTTGGCTAAAACTAATTGACTTGTGTTGGGGTTGTCTTTTGGCCAAGCGCTATCTTAATGGCAATCAATGATAATAATAACCCGTACCGACCAATAAATTAACGAGCACGTCTATATCAAACAAGTTAAAAAATATGACGGTTGTATGTAGGTCCCTTTGAAAATTATTCATTAATTTTTAGTATAAAAATGCATTAGCGATTCACTTTCAATCCCACGTTATTTCTACCATCTTGTGAAAATGAAAGTGGGCATGTGATGGGCAGCAGGCTTAATTAGAGGGCAAGGAATTTTGTAAATTGTTATCATATCGCTGTATTTTATTATCGGAAACTGCAACGTAGAATCAATTTTCCACATGAGATAAATGCAATAAAGCTTTCTTCAGGTGATGAGAAATAATAGATTTTCTACTTTCTTGTCATAAGAGCCGTTGTCAGTATTTGCATTATCTGAATTTATTGCATTCAAGTTTGGCTAATGATGTGTTGCTTTGCACGCTGCAATAAAGTCTTACCTAATTAAAAAGTTGACTTTTCAATTTCAATCTGGTAAAATTATTTTTGATAGTATTCTGAGCACTGACCTTCACCGATAATTTTAGATCTACTTATCAGTTGGTTAAACGTTAACATATTTTGCTGAAGTCATTGTCCTGTGCGTAGCCATACTTTCGTAAAGATTTTATTGAAAATTAAAAGCTTAAGATTTTGCATTGCCACCATTTATTATGCATATTTAGCTTGGTTGAGAATTCAATGATATTTTATCAAAGTTGCGGTTTTGACAGATAAAGAACTATTTGTGGTAAATAAACACAATGTGTGCAAGCGTGTGGTTATTTAAAGGTGCAAAATGATTGCTAAACATGAATGATAAGACAAGGGCTCAATTCCCTTCAGAGTAATATTTTACTTTAAAAAAACACGCATTCTTATTCTTACGCAGTTTATTTATCGTATGAGCAAGCTGATGGTAGCCACTTTTTAACAATTTTATTGATATGCTCCTTATTGATAACATCGCAGTTATGACAGTTTTTATCAAGATTAAACGATACCTAAACAGTAATCACCTTCAAATAATATGCTACTTATCTGAAATGGCTATAAGTAATTATTACCAAAGCTGATGTACCAAATCAGTCATTCATCACAAGCATAACCAATTTAGAACGACTTTGACAGTTAAGTGCAATTGACATGGTCTATGAATCCCAAGTATTTTTGATTTCGGTTTAATTGCAGAAAAACAACACTAAAATAGTACAAATAAAGTCATCAAAAAATGCTGTCCTTTCAGTTACTAACTCATACAGTTATGTAAGGTTGACGGTTCTTTTTTATCCATAGATAATTTCTTGGGAGGTGATAAGCTCCTGGCTCTAAACTATAAATGGTGTAAACAACATTGGACTTGATTGCGATTACCTATATTGACAAAAGAATTATCAAAGAGCAAGCGACTTCATAAGAGTCAGAAGCGATTAATTGCTTACGGTGGCAAGAATTACGGCTTGTAGGGATTTTTTCTTTAGCAAACCTGTTAACTTTTGTACACCATTTATTACCTCTTGCCAATAATAAAAGGCTGTTGATGTGTAAAATCTCTAATTTTAGAATGGATGTACTTTTAAGTAGACATATAGCACATTCCGCTACACTCCCTTAAATTTTATTTCCATCATATAATCTGACGTGCATTAATACCTACTTATGCAAATGCTGTTGATGGCTGACCCCTTCAAACAATAAAAAAATTGGCCTTGAAGAATTAAAAGGTCAATCCCCACGTTAAGCATTCCACACACGTCACTCGACAACCTTAGATTCGGGATATCAAACTCGTCAAAAAACAGGATGTTACTATCTAATTTCCATGATGGTACTTTACATAACACCATGAGCCTCCATAATCCTTTCCTGCTGTCCATGTCATATTCTTTGTTGAATCCTATCATATTAAACGACTGAATGAGTTTGGAAGATAATGACACGCTGCGATTTCCTAACGCTTAACTATATCATTATAATGTGACCTTGTTGGCCCTGTCGCCACTTTTTATAATTACTAATTATTCCACAATTTGCATTTCGTTTTATTACGCCATTATCTTACGACTATCCAGCATTTAAAGCTTTATACTTACCTTCACTTCAAGGATTTAACAAATTATTATTCCATTATCCATCACATCTTAAAGATAGTTGTCAGAATAAATTATAATTCTTTCCAAAGGGTTTAAATTTTAATTAAATTCAACTTCAATCTTAAGGATGGCTTTATAACTTTAACTTTACTACTTTGCGCACGTCAAACACCGAATTTCACAAGTCCTTCAAAACACCTTCCGTTTTACGACTTCTCCAGTAGATTTAACGATCCTAATAATCCAGCTTCGTAAAAGAATTAAATTCACGTTAAAACTTGCTATTATATTTTTTATTTTCCCTTTGTTTTTCTTCCTTTTCCTCACTCTGAAGTAAAAGGCACGTACACGATTTCAAAAGCTTGCAAAACAACATGCAACAAGGAAATTTTCACAGCTCACACGTTCAAGAGCAAACCTCAACAACAACTAGAGTTAACAAAGTAAAATTCTCGACTGCACAAAACACAGCAAAAAAAAACGCTTTCAAAGTCTTAGCATCTTTTCCGTTCACATCTGCATAATATATTTTCCTTCTTTCCTCCTCTCTTTCAAGTTCAATGTCATCTATGACAAACTGGCTGTGCCGAATTTTCTTTAGTCTAAATAGGTTTTTACACGGTTGTTTGGGTTGGTGAAGATGTTTGGGTGATTACGGTTTGTAAATGTTGGTGGTTGATTGCATTCAATATAAAAAGTTGTCAAAATATTTAGTTAAAAAATTAATGATCTATCATTTAACAACTTTCAAACGCAATTTTCACTAGCTATATCCAAATCCAACACATTCATATATTTTTTACGATGTAACGTTGCTTTGATAAAAGCTAGAACGGTTCCTGTTTATAGCGAAGCGCCTATGAAATAGAAATCTTCGAATACGTAATCGATTTGCGTGTACTAATTAGTATATTTTATAACAGGATATCACCTGAACACTACCAAATCTTTGTCATTCACAACCACACAATTTCCGTTTCTTTAGCGCTATAAGCGCAACAGGCTTTTCTGAGAAAAGGACCGACCAGTGTAACGATGTTGTGACAATAACGTAGGGAGCACTGACTGAATGCTGTTGGTGTGTGTGCCGTTTGTAGCAACAATTTCAATTATTTATTCATGTAATAACTTTGCAGGCACTGGTCAACTTCTTGCTTAACAATAGCCTGCTTCACTCTTGATCTTCATGTAAAAAAGAATAGCGACAGGTATGCCGAGAGAATATCCAATGAGCAGTAACGCTTTACATGTTTGTATTGAAGATCAGTCTTCACAATATTCACTAGACAAAAAATATACTCCAACAATGCACACCATTTTTATGAGAAGACCAAACTTTGGCTATTCCTTTGACTCCACAAGTCGCACTCTAATGTTTGTAATATTAAACTTGTTTTTACCTTTCAGTAAATGGGTGCATGTCTACGAGATATAATTTGGCATACCACGACTCTCTAGACAATACTCTTTGCTTTTACAGCTTTGTTGCACCAGCAAATTTTCAACTCCACAGTCATCATTGTGATCATCATCACGTATAAATATTATAGGTTGTAGTTGAAAAAATGTTCTCCCATTTAATATTTTATAACAAGCGTGTCAAACAATATCACAGCCTAAAACTAAAAAGCATGTATATTGCATAGCTTCATTCATTCANCCACGACTCTCTAGACAATACTCTTTGCTTTTACAGCTTTGTTGCACCAGCAAATTTTCAACTCCACAGTCATCATTGTGATCATCATCACGTATAAATATTATAGGTTGTAGTTGAAAAAATGTTCTCCCATTTAATATTTTATAACAAGCGTGTCAAACAATATCACAGCCTAAAACTAAAAAGCATGTATATTGCATAGCTTCATTCATTCAAACCTTTACCTGAGAGTATGTCCACATTACTTATGAAAACCTGTTCATTTCTTTACGAATCTCTTTACAAATGTATAGCAGCAACAAAGATTCTCTATGAAGAATAGTCTGATAAAAAGGCGTAGGCTTCGGCCAGATATAATGCTTCATTTTTAACATCAACTTCAATAGATCAAAATGGGAAGTACTTGATAATGAAACGAGCATACCAGAAACTATGTAAAGTATCGAAGTAATCATTTTTATCATACGATTATGATGATAATGATGGTCCTGTGTATTTACTAAATGCTTCTAATCCAATTCATGAATTCAAGCAGGTAGCATAGTATAACTAGTGATGCGGAAAGTTAGCATTTCTTATCTTTCAAGAAGTCATAATGTGTAATATCCTCCCATATGAATAGGCGTAATGTGCATTGTTAATATTTTTATGGAAATTAGAAGGCAAGGTACGACTACGACTATCTTCTTGATGGCGCTTCCCTTTGTGTTTGCAAAGATGGAAAATGAATTGTTCAAAGATTCTTTGAACTTTTTGAAAGCTCAACATTCTTTAGATGCCGATCATGCTTGCTACTACCGCATCGTCGTTTCCCTTTTTAAAATGCTAGTGGCGATTTGTTTCTTTAGTTTTTTTAGAATGAAGTCGCTTCAGGTTAAAGATTTTTATTGTAGGAGCTAAATGGCTATAGCACTCGTTAAATTTAATGGTAGTCCTTACCTAATGTTTGCTTTAAGGAGTGCATCTTGATTATTTCTACTGTCGTAGTTTCAAACAATGAAAGTTTGATCCGCCTTTAATGACGAGTCTAAGTCTTCGCTTAATTTTCCCTTTTCAGACACTGTCAACAAGTCAGGGATTATATTTAAGCTCATTTGAGCCTTTCATAAAATGAAAGGATGTTGAAAAACTAAAGTTTGTAGCTATTTTAATCTAGAGATATTTTTAAAATGTTTTTCGTGAACGAAACCAGATAAATACTAAAATATACAAACATGACACGTACATAATGGTAGTTATTTAGAGATAGGCTGGATGTGAAAATATTATCTGAATCCTCACAGGACAAAATGTGATATTTTAGTCACAGTCATATCTCTGCATTACCTCATTTTAAAGTGTTAAATCGAACCGAAAACTTTTCTGTTTCACCACTCCTTGAGTTGTCCTTGAAAAGAAATCTAGCAAAAGTTTTCCACTTTGTCATATCCTCTTTTTTTTGCACAATTCCTTCATTTGGAGTTGGAGTGTGTAGCTAATTGTTACCTATCTTCTGACTTTAACCTTTACAAACGGTATTAAATTGAATTAAGACTTTTCTTTGTATCAAGTTTTTAAGGAGAGATGAGATTATTCTAGTTTTATATTCATCCTTAATGAGCTTTATGAGACCCTAATATGAGAAGTGCCGTTATAAAATATAATTTCGTAAAAAAAAATAGGCAAGATAAGATAAAATTTTTAACAGATGATATGTGTGTTAGGAAGTTTAGTGTCTTGGGTAAACAACTTTTTGCCAAAGTTTAGCTCATTTCAACCCAAACATATATCTATGATCTTATAAGCTTAATACTTAATTCTCAAAGTAAGCAAGCTCATCTCATTAACAGAATTGAACCCATATCCTATTTACTATTCTTACACTTGAAGATTATAAAAATGCTCGTAGGATTATGTCCAAATTGGCATGTCAAAATATGAACAACTAAAAAAAAGCTCACGCATGTTAGCCTAAAGTCAGTTCCTCGTTTGGTTTTTGTTAAAATCTCTTCCGAGTTTAGAAAAAATGCTGTACATAAATAAAAGATAAAACTTTTAATTTATTAAGATTTACGCTCTGTCAGCGTCTTAAGATGTTTGGATGTGTTACGCGCACGCATCATGCTGATATGCCTTCAAAAATGCAATTGCAAGTTTTGGATTGAGATTTGAGATGCAGTAGTTAAGCAAGTAGTAGATAGGTACTTATAAATACCTTTTGGGGATTCAGAATCATGTACTATGATAGTAGCTGTAGGAATGCTCTTTCTTTACTTTTCTAATTAATACACAGCATTTTTGTATTACTTTTTTACTAATCATGTACAATCTGATGTTCACAATGGTTTACTTTTGTGAGTTTTTAAAAGTGGATATGTAAGTTCTAAAAGGTTTCTTTCTATTAATTTGGCGAGAAAATGAAAATTATAATTAATTATGAAAAAATATTTCAAAATGTGTTGCAATTAACATAATGCATGCGTACATAAATTACTGAAGAGAAATTGAAATTTCGGCTGTAAATAATCAAAAGTGTTAATGTTGATTTCTTAAAGCATGACATAAGGAATTAGGGAAATAATTTTTTGTAGTTCGATAGACTTTACAAAAATGTGCTTGTAAAGTATTTATTAACTAGTAAGCTATCCGTTGACTATAATTTATGTTTTGTAAAATTCGGAGGTTTGCCCAAGCAGCTTGGGCCAAGCTCGGTTTACTCA
>JAHZMU010001901.1:0-10210 GCA_027743725.1 Rambutsinella grinnellia | reverse complement strand
CTGTTGCACTCGGCTGTAAAAATTTAATTGCTATTATTTGCAACATAGTTAACTATTTGCTTTATTCGCTTTTAATCAATGTTATTGGAGAATTCATATGAAAATTTTAAGAAAATATCGTGATATCGCATACGAAACAAATAATTGAAAGGCACTGACAATGAAAGACGATTATTTTTGCTTCGGTAAGAGCCACAGGGATCAAATCATAAACAAATCATAAGCCAGAAAATCCTTTTCTAGTAGAATGCTATGTGCAATAAGTCGTTTTGCTGCTTCGCTTCAGTCCAAAATTCCTAAGGCTTACAGGCTAGGGTCTTATATAGGCACCTATTGCAACAGAACTATGTAAGCAAACGCAGACTCCTACACAAATTCGTTTTATCCTAATCATAAAATGTTCATAATAGTTTTCAAAATCATTGTCAAGTTATTAGAATAATAGAAATGGTCACTTATAATTTTATTAACAATTCGCAATGATTTCTTCGACTTGTAGAACCTTAAACAAACCTTAAAGTATAATGCACTGGATAAATCAACAAGGAATTATGTAATCTATAGCATGATTCATTAATGAATTTAGTTTAAGGCTGGCACGTGAAGATACTTAGAAAGGGATACTTGTTTAATGGACGTCATCTTTATAACTCGTTATTGCTCAATCCGATCCTCCCTCAATAACAACAGCTCCAAGTCATCGACGAAAGGGACGGTTATCCCATGAGTTCATTTTTTATGAACGTTAACACACGTGCTGTCTAGCCCAGTCGTGGACCACTACTCATAGATGAATTAACTAAAATTGGCAAGTTATCGCTGATCATTTAAGTCCAAAGCTCAAAAAAGCAAGCAAGCGTTTTAACATTTTTTAACAAGCATTATTTGATCATACACGGATGTCGGCACGCATTGCACATTTAATATAGATCAAGAATCTTGATTCAAGATGAACGTTTCATATCAAAATAAACTTTAATTATGTTAATTTTTAAGAAGAAGTATTTCACAATATAGGAATACTAATTATGTACTAGTTACAATGTTCTTGACACACACTACCACAAATCTGTTTCGTGAATGCTTTACTTTTATATATGAGTTAATTAAACTTTATACTTCTTGTGGTTTTAGTATGACATGAATTTGACTTTTGTCTACCTCCAAAACTATCAAGCTAAGCAATAGCTTGAATTATTATGCTGAAAGATCGATTGCTAATTTTAATGAATTTTTACACCCGATTAAATGGTGACAGTTTACTAAATAGAATTAATTGTCGTATGAGAACAGTCTCACTTTGCTCCAGAGAAGGTCTTGGCATTTTTGCTTCATTCGCATCCACAAACCTGATATAAAACAAAAGACTAATAGCATTCAATGATGACAAAATAGGAATTAAAATGGATTGAAGGCAAATCGTAATTAAAACTTAATCATTTTTAGTTTTACATTCTGTGCTTGATCTACGATTTTTGCGATTTTCTGTGCACGCGCACCATTCAAAACAAACTACGACGACGTTGACTAGCATTACCCCTACTTGTTATGAGGCTTCCGCGAAACAGCTTGATTTTCTTTCTCACATGCAATGCCCTTCGCATGGCAAATGCGATGTTGCTCTCTGGAAGAACAGAAAGTGTAATAACCTCTTTCTGAAATTTCGAAAAGTCAATTTTTAATATCAAGTTAATTGATTTTCTATTAGTGTTATCTGTTGGGTTTTAATCAGTGGTTGGTTAGAAAAGTTGAAACTGCTCCAAATGTTTATGTGTTTTTGGAACATTAAAAGATCCTGATGGCAAATGATTCGAGAGAAGGTCAGATGGCTGGCTACAGCCAACTATTTCGAACACTTGTTCCTGCTCCAGTTTCAAGGGCCCTACTAATGCAGAACGTTGTGGAAGGTCAATTTGATGACGCTGAGGAGGAGGAAGAGGGAGTAAAGATGAATGGGTAGGTAAATTATGATTATGAAGAAAGTTTTGAGTTTGGAAATGTTGAATGTTTTTTATCAAATCAAACTGTGCTTATTATTTTAAGGGCTCCAGATGTAGCTAAAGAACAGGTCCAGGTCGTCGATGATGGATGGATCAGCTCGGATGACGATGATATGTACGAGGACTTCGATTATTATGAAGAACGACATGGTCCCAACAGCCAGGCTCAGCGGGCTGCCCAAAAGAACTTCCATACTTCGGATGAACTATTTCGAAAATTCTCGAGTAAAATCAGCGTGGAGAAATACGAGGGAGTGGAGAACCTGCCTGCAGGCGTTGGAAATAAAATCCTAACGGCGAGCAAGAAATCAATGTCGTTGGGGTTAGTCGTGAGACAGAAATGTCCATATTCTATGTTAAATGTAAAACATCTTAAAAAATGATGATTCCCCGGAATTACCGTTTGATTAATAATGATACTTATTCCATTGGCTGCTTTTATATCTGACTTGAGAAGAATTTTAAAATGAAATAAAAATTGAGAATGTTTTGTAATTTAACTTTTTGATTATTTGTTGTACTGATTTAGAATGAAGGATTTAACGAATTAGAGTTAGAAGATGATTGTGAGGATCCCATATTGAAATTGATAACAGATTTGTATCGTCAGTGCCTAGTAATATTGTATAGGTTATTCAAACATTGTAAGCTAGTTCATGCAGACTTTTCGGAATTTAATTTGATTTTGAAAGATAATAAGGAACTATATGTAATTGATGTATCCCAATCGGTTGAGCACGATCATCCAAGAAGTTTGGATTTTCTTAGACACGATATTAAAAACGTCCAAGGTAAGATTCAATTTGCAATTTGTCGTGTGTACTTCTTTAAATTAGAATAAGACACTTCAAAATTCCAATGTTTTAATGCCCTTGTATTTTTTACAGAATTTTTCGGCAAACATATCCTGGTTGGCGATTACAAGGAAATCTTCGAATTTATCACGAGCCCAAACACCGGAGATTCCAATTATGAAGCGGTCCTAGAAGACATTCTTAAGAGAGCGAAGAAACTTGAACATTTCAATGTGGCAGATGAAGTCTTCCGGCAAACCCACATCCCAAGGAAAATGCAGGACATTGTGGATTACGAAAGGGACTACGAGAAGATGAAGAAAGGCGATAAGGATTTAGTGTACACGAATATTTTAGGAATGAAGCCCGACATGTCAGGTCCGGAACTTGAATTTTCTGGTGGTCACAATAACGCAGTGGTTGAACTATGTCAGAATTTTATAAACGGAGGATTGAAGGAAACAAAGAAAAGCGAATCATCGGAGGTAACGACTGAAAATGCTGAGGAGTCTGGATCGGAGGAATCGGACTCTGAAGAAAGTGAGAATGAAAATGGATGTAAATGTCCAACCGTTAGACCAAGGAATGAAACTGCTGACGAGAAAAAGGTAAGGACGAATCCACTCATGTGTTTTCTCATATGATCATGATATTGGCCAAGTTATTCTAATTCAATAATTGCTTTTTAAACAGCTAAGGAAAAAACAAGTCAAAGAAGAAAAAGCAGAGAAACGCAAGACCAAAGTGAAAAAGCACGTAAAAAAGAGAAAGGAGAAGTTAGCCCATGCCAACTCTAAACGATAAGATAAGTGTTAGTGTAAGAAATCGAAATAATTTTGCAGATGTTTACAATTATTTATTCAATCGTGGATTGCCCCACGCTGATACAAACATTTCATTTCGTATTTCATTTCAAAAATATATTTTACAACGAGTAAAATAAAAATTTTGCATGTAAAACCGTATAAACTCGTGTTTATTTTTAAAATAGTTTCGCTTTGGACAAAATTCTCCAATAATCAATTACACACGCATTGCCTTCTTAGAAGATTCGATATTCGCACTCCTTTCCAGAATTTTCTTGATGGCTTGATCCCTCTTTTCTGGAGACATTTTTGCTACACCTATAAATTCAAATATTCCATAGAGCTGCTCCATCGATGTTTTTAAACTAGCCATTTGCTCTAGTAACTGCCCATCGCGCCTTGCAAGAATCTGGTAAATCTCTTCTAGGTCATGCACTCTCGCTTCTTGCAGATTTTCTGCATCTTCGACAGCCTTTGGTACAGCGCTGTTTAGTTCTACGGGAGCCGGATTCGGGTCTCGCTTCAGTCGCCTTTGTATAGTACTCTGCCCAAGGGCTTGTTCTACATTTTCTGGGTAATACCTTTGTCGAAGCATTGGGTCCGCTGGGAGCACCCTTATTTTTGAAGATCTTCGATTTTTCCTACCTTTCTTATCTGTTATTGCCTGGTTTGTCCGCGACATGGAATCATGAATGTGAGTTATTGACCTAGTCTGCCTTCGACTGCCTATCCCATTTCTTAGTACTTCATGGCTAGGAACAAATAATCAAATACTTTTACTTTTTTGTATTCAATATGCGCAAACAAAGTTACTCGTATTACCCAGGATCTACATTTCTGTTCGCATAACAAGCCAGGGATTGAATCACAATTAAAATTGTAATTATTACTTCCCACTTTATATTTGCCATTTTTGATTCGAGAAATGTTTGCACGTGTTGGGTATACACTTCAGGCATAATATTTTAAAACACTTCATTCAAATTGCCGTCAGACTTTTCTCTTAATTGTTCTACAAATTCAAAAGTTGTTAGGCAATCAATGGTTTAAAGCATTCGATGGTTTTGCTGGTCCAAGACCAATCTTACGGTCACTGTATTCAATATCAAAAAGTTAATAGCATTTTATTCATATGAATTTTGCAATTTTTAATCACAAAATCTTTGTTTTAAATAGCTTAAATCTGACATCTAATTATAAAATACTTTTTGCTTGCTTATCAAAACATACCACACTTTAGCTTTTTGCATAATTTCAAATAAATATCACGTATACAAATAATTAATATCAAAGAACGAAATTCTAAAATTAATCAACAAAAAATCGAAAATATCTTCTGCGTATACAAAGAATTCGCTTATCTTATAGCAAGGTTCATTTCCCTGAATGAATGAGCAAACAAAATCTTAGAAGCAAATCTCTACAATTATATAATTTAAAGCTTTTACCTAATAATAATAATCTTAATTACTATCTATAATCTATTATCTTTCTGCTGGTTCAGCTATGGCCCAATATCGAATAAGTTCTAGCATCATTTCATTCACGTCTTTTGATGAATTCGTCAAGTTAAACTCTTCATTCTCTCAAAGCAAGTAAATTACTCGCTTCGATTCCAGTTTCATAAAGAAACTGTTGCATTTCTTCCCTATTCTCAATGTCTAATTTGCTACTGCCACCGTTACTGTACTTGTTCAGGTCGTAATTGACTTTCCACAGGGCTCCAACCGCTTTTCCTAATTTACTAGCTTGATCCTGCACTAATTTGGAATGGCCGGAGAGCATCATTGCACACCGGAAACCTGCAGATAGCAGGTCAGACTCAGCAAGCGAATTAGAGAGTGGGGGGCAAAATCTCAGCTTCCCGTTTGGCATCTGTTTGAATGGCTGAGTAGATTGGATTTCTGCTATTGAGAAATCCGCAACAGTATTCATTATCAGTCCGAACACCTGCGAAGAATTTAAAGACAATTAACCCCAGGTTTGAATATAGCGTCTGATTAAATTTTTAGTTTAACTATACAACTCACTTGATTATTTGTTAAAGCGGATATACTGCGCACTGTGTTCACAACAAGCATGTCACCCGTAAGAATGGCCATTTTATTTCCCTGATGAAGCGCAGGTACCCTCGACTCATCTAACGAATTTCCAGCGAAAGGTTTCACAGTTTCCAGCACGGTACGATGAAGCTCGAAAGCTGCAGCATTCAATACAATTCCTCTTGCAAGTAGAATTTGTCTAAATATTTTATTAAAAAAGGTCATTAGAAACTCATAAATATAACTAAAAATAACTAATGTCTGATTAAATACTGACTTGTCCGATGCTGCCCCAGAATTAGTAGATATCTCCTCTCGGCGCATATGAAGAAGACGGGCTAATCTTATGTCCAGCTAACTTTGAAATGAGGAGAACCAACACACCCGGAGTTAGGATGGGTGGACTATCCCCAAAAAATAAGTCCCTGTAACATAAAAGGGTTCTAATTAGATTTTTATACTATAGATAATCCGATCCCATCAGCATCCCATATACATGCCTATCTGAATATGAGCGTAAATCATGCATATCCTCTAATCAAAACAATTGCACAATCAGTGAATAGAAATGAACACAAAAAATCGAATGTTGTCTAGCTGCCATTCACCTAGAGAGAAAATTGAGGGGCAAAGTCCAACTCAAACTTTTCCCGAACGTCCTAACATGAGCCACTCACGCATGAAATGAACGCATGACGCGGTGATATTCTAACCATTGTCTTCTCTCGAGTCTCAGCCCTTGTATCAAATCAATATTTTGAATTCATACATGTACCTACAAAATTCAGAATTTAACAGTGGCCATTCTATTTCAAAGTAGACATCTTTCTCAAGTTATAACTTTGTAAGTTTAAGCAAAGCCCAAGTTTGCGGAAACCGGTTTCACTTGACTGACTATACAGGTTGAGATACTTTACTCTTTCAATGATTTTTCATAGTTTTTTGCAGAGAGAATATAATCATTTTGAAACAGGAGTTGTAGAACCAAATCATCAAAAACTCTAACCACAATTAAACATCAGAAAAGCAACTAGAATCTAATATTATATCAGCAGTATCAGCACAATACATTAGAATCAGTTCAATGTTTTGTACAAATTGAAAATTATATTCATTTCAGAGGCGTAGGCAAAACGTATAATTACCATACAGAAACACAATTGACGATAGAATTGTTTAAATACACATCAGTTTATTGTAGTTCATAGAGAGATATCCTAATACTAATAGTGATCTGTGATCTCACATGAACCTATAGTCTACAAACGTGACCATCTTTTAGGTGAAAGCTGTCTTCATAAACCATTTTTTCTCTGATAACCTTCCTCAACAAGTGATGATGTCATATGCAAGCGGATATGAAAATCAAAGTATTTTTTCTCTTACGCTGCAGTATGAACGAAGGGATGGCGTACTTCACCAATTTCCTGTAAACTCTCCGCAAGTTTGACTACAAGCCTTTTCATTTCCGGATTTGAGCTCACTAATTTCTTCAAACTGATTAACTCTACTGTTTCACTCTTTCCCGAGTCTTTCCACTCTTTGTAGTTTACACTACCTGGGTCCAAGCATCTTTTAGCGTTTGACATAAGAGTAGAATACGATTGGCCTTTTGGCTTTGGCAAATTTCTTGTCGGATTCTCATAAATAGCTTTGGAACTGGAGGAAGTGGGGGATGTTGATACAGCTTCGACAAAAGGAGTTGTGTAATAATATGTCACTGGTTGTTGAAGAAACTGCTGTGACAGCAGTTTCCTCTGGACCGACAATAGTAATCGGCGCAACATTTTTATACAAATAAATTTCTTATTTAAAAATCACTGCCACTCGCACAAGTTTTCATAAAACTTTCATGACTGCATAGAATAAATTCAGTGTTGCAGCTGCCCTAGCCACACAAAATACTGTGCTGCATGATAGAACTTTACGATTGTTCAGATCTCCAATTCTAGATTTCATTATTTCCTGATCTTAACCGGCGCAAGCTTGCAATTGTAGAAGAATTGTACTATTTCTATTTTCTTTCATTTCACTCAAACAATTTTGGTAGCCCACAGATGATAATTCAAATCGCTAGATTTTTCTAGTCTGAATATAATTTTTAAAAATTTAGACAGGTTTGCCTATGGTTGAGAGAAGATTTGCCGTCACAGACTGATGACTCCTCTAGAGAAAATAATCTTTGAAAATCTCGGAGGGCCACACCACTACCGCAACAATGCCCCTACACATTACAGCGACTGACATGCAACTGCTTGTTGAAGGTGTAGAGCAGATCTTGAAATATTTTAAAAGCTGCTTTAAAACTTCATACCTGTGGGGTTGCAATGCAAGTCCATTTTCTTCATCTCTGACAGACGATGCCGTTTTTTGCCAAATCTCGGCACGGTAAGCATATCATTTAATACATTGTAGGCTTTAGCTCATAATTGAAATAGTTTTCAGTGTAGGTACACGTATTAATCTAACATAACAATGGACTCTGCAAGATTTTTTCGATGCCTTTTTGTGGCTACGTGTACGGTTACATTGCAGACTTCTCTTTCCCCTTTCGCATATCTTAAACCTTTGATTACAATTGGAGAGTTGGGATTATTAGCCTGACTTTGTATTTGGCAAAATGATCTGTCCATTAAAAGAAAGATGAGGATGAGGCACAGGTGCAATGGGAGGGAGTGCTGGCATTAGCTCACAACAATTCTTAAAGCTTTTACATTGTTATGATGAGAGATCTTTTTGTTGGCTAAAAAAACAGTTAGTTTAAAAGGTTCACTACCATCAACATCAAAGTAGCAAATCATCACTGTTGATCATCATCATGCACTTTGCTAAAGTGCCAAAGATAGACAATTATGTAGGAGAAAACGGGTAGGTTTGTTGGCAGACGCTACAGTTTCATTTTCCCTTCTATCAGAAAGGAATGTGTTTTCATTTATCTTTCACATTCCAAACGTCAAATCCTTCAGGAGACATTTTAGATAAATAGTAGTAGCTTCAGGGCTTAAAAATGATGCGCAATTGAAAATTAAGATGGAAATTAGATAAACACGAAATGACCAATTCTGAATCACTTTACACTCTACACAACCTAATGTGGAAAACAATTAACACCAAAAAATCGTGCTTTTATGGTAATTCTTTGTGCGGAATGGTCAGTAACCACTAAAAACACATAAATATTTCGTATTGTCAGTCGATTATGTGAAAAATGTCTATAAATAGTAGTAGCTTCAGGGCTTAAAAATGATGCGCAATTGAAAATTAAGATGGAAATTAGATAAACATGAAATGACCAATTCTGAATCACTTTACACTTTACACAACCTAATGTAGAAAACAATTAACACCAAAAAATCGTGCTTTTATGGTAATTCTTTGTGCGGAATGGTCAGTAACCACTAAAACACATAAATATTTCGTATTGTCAGCCGATTATGTGAAAAAGTGTATATCAAGTCTATGCACAGCGTAACAACTATGGCAAATGACTTGTGCCGTTTCCTTCCTCGCGAATCGCGCGTCATCATCATTGTTGAAAATCTTTTACGCACTTTGTGATGCCGTTATTATGATACTAATATTTGCACAATAACAAGTAAGCATTATGGCATGGCTTAAATTCACACAAAAGGTATTTAAACACGTTACTGCTGAATTCAACAACAGCGACAAACGAGCTGTTTTAATTGTATGGCTTAATTTTGTAAGAAATGAAATGATTTTTTGCATGCAATAAGATTTGGGATTGGATTAGAATTTCTTCGCTCTGATTCAGTTTCATTTATAAAACACGTGTGATAATACACCTGAGTTGTTTTGCATATAATATAATTGCACTTTCAGGTTAATTAAGCACAGTAATATAATAGAGGAAATTAAATAAGCATTAAAACTAAATAGTTTGGACATTTTTCAACATTTTCAGGAACATTTAACCGCTAAATACGGCTATCATAAATGTCTTCAGTTAACACAAATTTTAAGCGCTGATTGATGATTGATGATGGAAATATGACAAGGCAAAGAAATGGCTTACTTCTTCCCTGGACGCGTGAACAAAGAACCAAGAGCCACTTGTTGAAGAGGGAAGAGTGAGATGAGATGAGCGGCAATCATAGGTAAACAGAAGGCTAAAGACTTTTCTGTCAATTGGAACTTGAACAAGTTACGATTAAAGAATTCGTTTAGAATCTGTTTAGTTTTAAACAATTAGATTGTTATAATGGCTCACAACAGTAGTAATAGGAGTAATAGAACCCAGCATAACATCAGTACCATGTCATTTATGTCATCAATAATATCACCATCATTAGGATCTGTTAGCACAATTTCTGAAAACGGTTCGACTGCGGATCCAACCGTTGTGGAAATTGATAAGCTCTTATCTCATCTGAAATACAAGCAAGCATTGGAAGATGATGAGAATAGTGATTCGAAGGTCATCAAGGTGCTCTCGAGTCCTGCAGTCGCCCACGTCATCGCTTGTTTGGCTGGAGAGGGGAAGTGCGAATTGAAGAGTGATGTTCGAGAAATCTTTAAGAATTTGGAGAAGTTTGTGAAAGACTATT
>JAHZMU010001900.1:0-13410 GCA_027743725.1 Rambutsinella grinnellia | reverse complement strand
TTTTTAGATATATTTACCGCTAGTTCCTTAGCCCGTTAACCCGCTACGCAAAAAAAAACTTGTAAAAGGTTGAGACGAGAAAGTTGCAATTATAAATATCTACATGCAAGTAGGTAGCTATTATTAAATAAACTATACTTGTATTTGTATTTAAAAAAACTCTTTTCAATTCTTATTCGCGAACATTGAACATCATTTATGTTGGGAAGGGATACTATTATTTCTATACATTTGACGTTATCAACGAAACCTGCTATGCATTACTAGAATGGGAGATGTGGGAAGAGAAAAAGGAAAATATATAAAGTTCATTTGTGTGGGTTGAGTGTGATCTAGCAAGAGTGGATAAAATTGGTAAGGACATATTAGAAAGAAGCTAGAGGTAGGTTTATATTTGACCTGACAACTTAATACAACTGCCTAGCAGTTCTTTACAGCTTTTCCAATTTAATGCTTTGTTTGAGAAATCTAATATCACCTTCCCGGGATTGGATAAGTAATTGGAAAGAAAATGGGAAGGAGTCATTGTCTCGTTATTACATGGGCCATTTACCATAGATTGAGTGAGCGTCATCAACATTGTTTCTACTTCCAAACTCTATCCTTTCACATTATCATCGAGAATGAGTATAGCTTTTGGTTTAGTCTTAAAAATATACCCTTATAGGAAGATTTGAACGAGAACTGTTTCAAGATCAGTTTCCTCTTTTATATCTTTTTCCACCCAAAGAAGTTTTTCCTCGTGCTGAAATGGGAGATTACCAAAACAATTTTTAGTTATGCTATTATATTGGATATTTGACCAGCTTGTTTTCCACCATAGTCATAAATTGGTAGGATCTGGTGACTCTTTTTGTTTTCCCCGAGAGTTCTCTTTACAGCTTTATGATAACGACAATAAAATGATTAGGATCGTACTAAAACGATAGCGTTTGATCTACTCTCTTTCAGAGCTTCTCTTATTGGTTGGCCAAATCCAATTTTTCTCTAGTCATTAGGAGAAAAGAGGATAATTGGTGAGTTGGAAGGTAAAAGATGTATATAGCAGTTAAGGAGAAAACGAGTGCCGCCCTTCACACACAAACACATCACCAAATCTATTTGAAAATTGGTAGTAATTGAAGTGACTCAGCTGGTAGTTATCGAGGAGAGAAAATGCCTTTTCAGACTATTCAACAAAGAGAGAGAAAATAACTTTCTGCATCAACATGCCCCATTGTAGCCGCAGAGAGGCTTTTATATTTTCTCTACTTTCTCTATTTTCCATTTTTACACAAGTGATGCTTCCCTCTACCCAACGATGAGAATTTATGGGGAGGATATCCATCCTCACCGAAAAGGAATGAGAGTGGCTTAATCTCAACCATTTTGGTTGGAGAAGGATCCTCCATTAGAAACTGAAATTGCTTCTTTCTATTCAAATAAGGAGAATTACTTGATCATTTGTTTCTACTTGATCGGAGGAGAAAATTAAGAAGTGTCAAAAGATATATCAGGTAGTGGTTTGGTTTTCGAAGAAAAAGCTAGTATTTTGAGCAACTACTTTGGAAAGTTTTGTGCAATATCTTTTCTCTCTCGAAAAAAAAGTAATTCTTTTCAAGTTTATTCTCCCAACTTGTGCTATTTTCTTTAGAGTAAATGCTATTCCAGTTGGGACTTATATCAGTTTCGTTTCCGCCTTTTTTATTTACATATAAGCAAAATGTTTTTTGGAAAGTTGAAAGGAAAAGAAAAGGAGAAGTTGGTGATTTTATTTGGAAATTGTCTGAGTTAGTAGGACGGAGTGTACACACTCAGCATTCATTGATTCAGTCTTTGTGCTCTTTCCCTCTCTCTCTCTCAATCTCACCACCACCACTATCAACATTCCCTAAATCCCAACCAACTTCTTGAGTACCACACCCAAAATGACTCTATTTTCTTCCCTAATCTTATTGGCTGGAGCTGAGAAAACGAGAAGTAATTTTTTCCAGCTTTTTATTCCCCTTTTACGTCTGCAGATATAAGCGTATAGGTTATATCTTTGAAGCTATGCAGTACATGTGTAAAATAAATGGCGTTGGGTAACTTGCTAAGTTTAATACGATCTTGTAAATAGCCTCGTGTGGTTCAATATGTGGAGAGAGAGAGATTCGGATTTGAAATAGCTTTTGTGTCTCTCTTTATATAGGATGTACTCGATTCCCCTGAAAACTATTAAGGAAAGAGTCATATCATTATAGTTTTCGGGGAACTAGGGAAAAAGCTATATTATCTTTTATTTCCTACTTTTCTACTTATTCGCGGGAAACCGTTTTCTCCTTCAATGAACAACAGCTCAAGCTTTAGACACTCTTATTTTCGAGTGAAACAAACTGTGTAACTACATGCGGAAGGAATCTACTCTTTATCTACAGATACAACTTATTTTCTCTTTTCTATATCTATACTCTGGATCATAAGGAATATTAGCTCTTTTCAACAGTTTAGTATATGAAAAGGTGAATCGGCAAGTGACTGAACTGGAAGAGAAAATGTAGAACTTTAGTTATCATCAGATCCTTTTTTAGACTTCTATTTCTTCACGTGTACTTCAAAGCATTTCTCGTTTTGTGGCATTTCCTCTCTCTTTTCCGGCTAGAATTTCCTCCCATTTTAGACGTTAAGAAATGTATTGGTAGTGGATCGAAGAATAGATAGAAAAGGAAGTATGCAACAGTAATTCAAAGAAGACTCGGATAAATTCCGAGGAAAGCAAAACATACGTATATAGTATATCGAGTGAGAATCTCAAGAGCAAGTAATTTTCTTTCCGCTTTCTTTATCTGACACAGCCTTATTCTAAGGTGAAAAGGGCAATTTGTGTGATCAAGTCAGTATATACGATAATAGTGTTGTGGAAGATTGGCTAGATGAGGGTAGCTCTTGTAGAAGTGACGACGGCTCAACTAATATGGTGGAGAGCTAAGGGAGATGAGTGAGGTGAAGTAGAAAATTGTAACTGGAAAGGGAAATGTCGAGGGTAATATGGCGAAAAATAAAGTCAAATAAAAAGATAGGGAGAAAAACGCACTCACTCTACACCATTTTTGAGAGGTGGAAGAAACAAGATCAAGAGAAAAGTGAGAAGGGGAAATTGTTGGACATGTCGAGAAACTTTTATACTCAATGTGTAGCCAGAGCTAGGGGAATGGAATCAGAAATAAAGGATTTGGTTGAAATAATGCGTTGGGATTCTTGATAATCTTGGAAATGCATTGATTCCTTTTTTCCAATAGGAGATTTTACAATTTGTAATAATAGCTGTATAAAATAGATGTTTAGAAGTGAGAAAAGTTTTAAAATTTAAATGCAAAATTCGATCATTGCATAATAAATGATTAGAAATGTGTACAAGAACAATATATTTTTATTAAATTTACAAGTCCACTCATATTGTATTGAGGTTGAAGTTTTTTTTTGAAATATTTTGATTTAATCTCATCAACTATGTATAGCCATTTCCAATGTTGAAATCAACTTCGTGTCTAGGTTTCCCCCTTGTAAGATCAGTTATTTAGGAGAAAGGGATCCTTCCAACTGACACGAACAAGTTGAGTCAGTTGATCTCACTAGATTTGTCCTAATGGTGTTTCCAACATCCATCCAAAGGTATTATTTGGTATGAACTATGAAGCTCTTTCTGTAATGCATGACATGAATAAATCAAGAGGAGGAAATGCACATGTATCTAAAGGCTAGAGAAAGAGATCTCGTTAGATCATGTCATGTCAACATCTTCAACACAAAAAGAAGCTTTAAGACAAAAGGGATTTGTTGCGATAGAAAGAGGCTTGTGTGAAGATCTCGAAAGTTTTTGAAAGTCCATCACACAAGGAATGGAGATGGGATTTATTCTATTTTATATCTTTATAAAATGGATAGCATATGATTAATTTTTGTGAAAGAAGAAGCCATTTAAGGGGCACATCAAATTAGCTAATCGTAAATGGAAGGCGAGATCTAAGCAGACACCTCAAACCTTCTAGACTTTTTACAGTAATGGTAAGATCAAAGAGACCACTCATAATAGTTGAGGGAGAGGAGAGGAGGGATAAAAAGGATCTAAAAATAAATGAATAAAATCAAAAGTACTTATAAATAGCCCTAGAAGTAAGAGTATACTGATCAGGTATGAAAGGAATAGGGATCTGAGCCATCAACAGCTTTTTCCTGTGAAAGCAGAAGCAAATTGAATGCGTGTGGGATGAGTATTGGTGAAAAGAGGGGAGCTTTTCTCCATCCAAAGGACGATGATGGTAATAATGGAAGAGTGTGGAAAAGTGAGGAAAAAATTGCTACTTTATTACTCACTCATCATCACTACTTTTATCGAGGATAGAAAAGGTAGAGAGAGAGGGAAACACGCAGAGAGAGAAAGAGACTGCTTAGTCTTCGATTTCTTACTAGGAACTCCATTTATCTCCAACTTATATAATGGTATAGGATGTCATCACGTAATTTCTGTAATGAAAGACTTTTTATGGGTTTTCCTCCTTTCTACTCAACATCACCTTTCATCAAAGTCTACCGAGTGCATCAAACATTTTCACTTAATTAGTGGAAAATTAAAAAGCTGAATGATCTAATGGCTTGTGTTGTGATGTGATCATCATCCACACTTTACCTTTTATACTCTGCTCCTATTTATTAACGAGTTCTCAACAACTCTGTCATTTAAGCTTGTCTCTATGAACAAATTCCTTTAAACTGAACACCCAACCATTTCCCAGAATTACTTATATTCATGCAATGCCTTAAAAACAAGTTGGGGTTGGGCATACAAACCTCTAAACTATATACTCTGACATTTCCCTATCAATTATATTGTGGCTAACACTTGACATCACTATTCATTTATCATTTTATCAATTAACTCTAATTACATGTATGGTTTCATTTTATTACGTGTTTACTCAAAGCTATCCAACTTGTCCTTTAATGACAAGGGAATGAAACATTTTTCCAGCATTTTTCTACCTGTCTTATATCATTTGTAGGTAAAATATTCCTTCAGCGGTAGCAACAATATGTAAAATGGCTTATGGAATGGAATCTTTTTTTTAGAAATTATTTTCTCAACAACGTTGTTTCATGGGCATCGTGCAAACTAAAAAGTTTTCGTTTGCTTCTGCATTGTTTTTATGCAAAGGAAAAAGGAAAAAAGTATCTTGAGAGTTATCAATCACTATTTACTTCGATCGCTTTTGGGAATTCCTCAATTTCGAAATGTGAAGGATGGCTAGTATATCCCTACTTTATTAATTTATTGTCCAATAGAGAGATGGAAAAGTAGGAGAGGATTGGAGAAAGGAAATCTCTAGTAAATATCCAGAGAGGAGAACTGTGTCGTTTATATAAATCGTAATGATTAAAATCAGAACATAAATTCAGTCTAAGAAGGGGTATGCAGAGACTAAGCTTTTGCCTTTCCACATTTTATTCTGTGAATGTTAAAACTTTTCAAGAAAAAGGGATCAACGTCTCCCCACTAAAATCCAAACGGTGCTATACGCGACATCTAGAGAAGCTGCTTTCACATGGGGATGTAATGAAGCGTGGTTTGGGCACTGACGCTGAAAAAAATGCGATCAAATGCTGAAAATGTTAGTGTGTGACAATAAATGCAAAATCATTTATAGATGCCGATAAAATTGTCAAATTAGTAACTTGTCTACACCCATTCCATGCTTCAAGAAATGCCAAGATAGATTTACATTGCAATCCAACCTGAATTTTATACAAACCATCTTACACTTTGATATGGACCAAATCAATCCACTGACGTTAAAAGTATAATCATATTTCATACATGTAAAAAAAGGTAATTATACTATCGGTTTNTGTCAAATAAAAAACTATTATTGGTCCACGTAATAAACCATCTTACACTTTGATATGGACCAAATCAATCCACTGACGTTAAAAGTATAATCATATTTCATACATGTAAAAAAAGGTAATTATACTATCGGTTTTATGACTGCAGCCGCTACCCGAAACGTTTTTATTGCATTCTTATGCAAGCATCGCTCCACACTGATTGTGTACACTCTACTTTCTCGAATTCATAAGGAAGAATTAACGCCATGCTTCTTGAAAATTAATCGGATACCTTACTACAGTTAAGATAGTTCATTACGTGGACCAATAATAGTTTTTTATTTGACAACGTGAAAATTGAACCGATACCAGATCAAGTTTCCCAAGTCGGTATAAAATGCCATTCCATATTGCCAACCGAGTTCATTCTCCTCTGTCAATTCTGGGCCAGTAGTGGAGGAAAAAATCGAACCATATTTTGTCTTGAATATTTTCTTTAACAAATAAATTTTTAAAATCAATAATCATGGAGGTTGCCATGCCTGTGGAAGTCAAGTCTCCGTTACATGATCCAGTAATAAGTGTCCTTAAGAATAGTTTGGTTAGTTTTTAGTTTTAAAAATCTATTATTGCGTACGGCCATCTTATCATTGTAATACTTGTAAAGATTCTGGACCATATTTTGGCAAACATCACCCTCGTTGAGGACTTGAAGAGTTTCCGTTCAGTCTGCAGTAATTGGAGGGATGCAAGTCAACGAAAATGGGCTGCTACTGCGGTCCTACCCGTTATCTGGAAAGTGGCCAAGACCCGACAAAGCTGCTGCCCACTTCGAGAGGTGAGAGGTCTTCATCTCACCGATTTCCTGA
This sequence comes from Rambutsinella grinnellia, assembly GCA_027743725.1. NCBI lineage: Eukaryota > Metazoa > Arthropoda > Collembola > Entomobryomorpha > Entomobryidae > Rambutsinella > Rambutsinella grinnellia. The sequence continues at coordinate 6,700 of JAHZMU010001900.1, read as the reverse complement.
TTGGGTACGGCAAAGGCTTTTATCACACAAGGTTTGAAAACATCAAAATCATGAACTATGATATCCACTCCCCCATCAACGTACCGGAGAGAAGCCGCACAATATTTTGGGAGATACTTGCTCCTCACGTAAAATCTCTGAATCTTGATCATATCTCATTGCATGGTTGTGGAAGTTTCATGGAGCTTTCTAACTTGCTCATGACTTGTCCAAATATTCTCGAGTGCGCTGCTGGACCATTTCGTATGACTGATGATGAGACTACTGTAAGTCTCCCAGATATCCTTGTGCCTTGGGTCCGGCAACTTCCACCGCACCAAATTAAGTGTACATTCAAGTTGGAATGTGACTCATACTTGAAGTATGAATGGATCGTAGACGGTCGTCCCGAGTATGACCAAATGGACACTTTGAAAATAACTGAGCGCGCATGCAACGGAAATGATATGCAGATTACGCGTGAAGTCCTTTATGCTCTCAAAGGTCGCTTGAAGTCACTCGAATGGCATCACTCTCGTGACTATCCTCCAGACCCACTGGATTTGAATTTTGTTAGATCACTTGAAAACCAATTCTTTCCATGCCTCACCCACATTCGAATCTATGAAGAGCTTGAGGTTAGCTTGAGACCATTACAGCACGCTCCAAACCTTACAGATCTTCACATCCAATTGAGATACCTCGAATTCGATTGGAATAGCAGGATTGCACTAGATGAATTTCAAGAAAAAAGAAACAACAAAGTTTTGTTTCCCAATCTCAAAACTCTGCACATCAACTACGCAACTTTGAACGGAGCCAGTCTTCGCGTTTTGGGAAAGTGGATGCCAAGCTTGACTCTTTTTGAGATGGTCAGCCATCGTCGATCTTTGAACATGGTTAGGCAGATATGGCAACAGTTAGAGATCCTTGTCATGCTTCCACGAAGCCTTGTTAAGGGAACCAAGCATCCGATTCGGCGCCGAAGGATTATCAAGGTAAGCGAATGCTAAATCCAAGCTTACAAATATTTTCGATTAATTTCCCCTTCCTTTTCAGATCGCAAACCTTCCACCTCTTGACCAACTTCAGCCTTGACTTGTTGATGAGAATGAAAACACGAACCAATGATTTAATATTTGCACCATTTAATTTTTATTGCACTAACATTCTTCTAGAATAATTTTACTAGTTTACGTCTACAGTGATGGGTTGTTCTTTTGTTGATGTATAAAGAGCATAATAGTAGCTTTACTTGCACCTCCATTTTTTCTTTTTTCCTCATTTTCATTTCATCATGAAATACAAAGCTTTGATACGCAGTGGTTATTGGTCTTAACCAATTTGAATACTAATCAAAGTTACTAGGACGATTTATTTACACTTATAATTATTACTAAACAGTGTTAATCCTGCATTACTATTAAATAAATCACATTGTTCATTTACAATTTAATTACATTATTATTTAACACAGTAAATGACATTATTTATAGCATAAGCACCAACCAGTACATCTTTAGACTTTAAAAATTAGCATAGAGAGCTTTAAGGCGTCATTAAATCCAAGGTTTTTATTGTCTCTAATGATTGATCCAATAGTTGAAAAATGGAAATTATCTGGACAGTACATAATTGGTAGAACTGGCAAGTGACATCTTATCATAAAGCAACAAGTCTAAATCGCTCATCCCTGATATGTAAAACTACTATAAACAGGAAGTAAGATTGTTCCCCAGTAAAAAACGTTGGGGTTACTACCAAGCATAATACTTGCAAGACGGACAACTCTCTGTCTAAATTCTTATTATTCAGATTTTAAAATTAGTCAAATTGATAAGGCTGGAAGCACCAGATATTTCTTTCCGGAAATTTTAAATGAAATGTCAGTTTAAAAACAATTATTGTAAGCAATTATTGTACTTTAAGTAGGGATAGGGTAGACACTTCTTAGCATAAAATCCTCCTCAACACCACTAAAGACAACACCGAATCCTAAATATCTGAAAAGTGTACCGATAATATTGCCATAAAAGCTTCAAACGTAACTCCTCCAACATGATATCTTAGCCTCTTGGCTGTTGAAAGTTTCTGTTTCGCTATTGCTTATTATGCAAGTCTAAAACCAAAGTATATCTGGGAAGAAAATTTGCTTTAATGTAATACTATTTTTCATAGGTTTGTACTTGGTTTTCATGCACATTTAGGTTTGTACGTTTCTATCCATTTTTCTGAATTGCTAGACAAAAATTATAAACATGCAACTATGAGATGATGACATTTATGAAAATAAATAACCCGAAAAACATATTCTTTAATAAAATTATTTATAAGCGCCCATGTAATAATAAATGAAACAAAAATTCACATTTGGCTGGTAACGATTTCTTTCGAAACAAAAAATGAGATTCTAAAAATCAATTGAGAAAAAAATTAATCATAAACCTACAACTAATTAAGTAGTTAATAAACCTGCAACAAAAAAATGGGCTAAAGAAATCCCGTTTTTAAAACGGTACAAACAGGACAAACAATTAAAGCAAGTAACATAGTAAAAGTACTATTTGAAATTGCTAAAATTAAATCTAATGAACGGTAAGTCACTCATGAACTTATTGACCTATTATGGCTGAACGAAAAAATTGAATTGTGCTGGAGTTTTTTTACCATATTAAAATATTCAATATTGCATTCCCCACTTGTGTATTAAAAACTGATTTTCTTAACTGAAATTACAATTCTTCCCTAAAATGTTGTCACTACATGACTATTCTTTTGTAAATAGTAGTGTACAAAAATATTTTATTCCCCGGAAAAAAAAGATTTGATATCAAACAAGAGTCTGATCACGACACACACCAGATGAATACAATTTTTTACACCTGTAATTTTCCTAAATATTTCAGGCCATTGACAAATATTATGTTTATCATTGTCACTAAAATGGGCTAAATTATTTCGTGTTTTTCTCCTCTCCACTTATTTGGCGAATTTCAATTTTGAATTCACTCGAGAGTACAGAATGACTATTAAGTGACTATCACTTTTGGCTATTTTTTTTATAACTAGAATTTCTCACTATCTCCTATTATTTAAATCCAATTCTTTAAAGCGTTCATAAAGCTTTATTTCCGCACTAATATTTTTCATGTAAAAAAGTCTCTAGAGAAAATGCCAACAACTTTGTATCCGGTATAATATAAAACACGGTAAAATTTTTTATAATAAAAGTACTTGAGATAAACTATTACAATTTTCTGATTAATTTTTAGATATTTTTAAAACACATTCTATTCTCTCTGTAGATCTGAACGCTTAAGGAAATTGAAAAAGAATTTTTAAAACGTTATATTGATTAAACTATTTGTTACTATTCCATCTATTACAACTTTTATGGCTGTCCGGCAGGTAAAACAATGAACAGCTTTTGGGCGAGTTTTGTCATCCCACCTGGAAATGTAAATTAAGCATTAATATAATTTTTTAATAACTTAGAAATTTGATTTCTCCAGCAGATTTCAAGGACAAATAAAATTGTGAAAAGTGATAATTATTTCGCGACAATCATTTCTCCACATACTTTGTTTACGATGGTCTCAAGACGATAAGGAGTTTCTGAATAAGTCTCGTACTAGCATCTGTAAAGTGAAGACGAAGTGCGTAGCAAAAAAACAACAAATGAGATTATAATTGGCGTGATCACGGTGACAAATTGACAATGAGATAAAGCGTTTAAAAATTACTTAACAAAAATAATGCTACAAATACTTTCAGACTATGACTACAAATATAATTAGGAATCTCCAGTTTTCGACGAGCCTTCACTCGACTCCGGAGAAGATAAGCGTGAATATGCAATGGACTTGTGGAGAGGAAAAGCAGATTCCATATTACGGGTGGTGACGCTACTACTTTGTGGAAGTAGATAATGGTATTCAGGAGTGATCTAGGATTAGGATAAAATTTTCATAAGGTAATTATTATTAAGGAGAGTGATCAGGTTAAAACGAATAGGTACAGTTAAAAAGTTTCCTGTATGTGGAGCTCGAAGACGGGTTCCCTCATTTGGAAAAGGTGACCTCACTTGGCTTGGTCCAACCCCAACGTGGTAGGGAGTAAGTCGTATCTCCGTTAAATCGGAGGGAGAATCCAAGTAGGATTTGTTAGGCGTCTTTATTAACTGAATGTTAGTACGGTTTACTAATAGCTCGTTGTTATTTAGCGGTTTATTTCTATCCAGTCTAAACCATTCTATGGGATATTCTACTACTAGGATACGTTGCAAAAGCTGGGTGAATTGGGCTATATAGAAATGGGAGTTTGGCAAAAAGCATAAAAAAAACTAGTTGATAACTAAAATTAATTAATAATTGGCTAGCGTCTTATTCATCCTTACCTGTAATGCTCCTAACAAACTTGGGCTTGTTCTTCCACGCGATAAAGAGAAGGTAGACTGGGACAGCAGTCAGGATCACAAGGAGTCCAATACCTTTAAATTAATTTGAATATTAGATTTGAACAAGCTACAATTAAAAAATTCAAATGGACTAACCAGTAGTTACTGGATCTGCAAACATTGGTACTACGGTGATTATGGCAGTACCAATACAGTAAATAATGGGCCAAAAGAGGTTCACCCTAATTGGTCTGGGTAAGTCCGGTTGCTGCCAGCGAAGGATTGGGATGCATAACACAGCGACTCCGATGCTCAACTATAAAATTAATTAATTATTTCTTTTCCACTTTACAAACCAGAGTGTCTCTTACCCATGTAGCGAAGCCAACGTAGTTGATCAAATCCCCGATGTTTGGTGATGCGAGGTAAACCAAGGATAGAAGTGCCTAAAAATAATGTTGATGTAAATAATTGATAGCGGAAATTCTAGTCTAATTACTAACCACAAAAAGAACTGCAGGAGCAGGTGTGTGCTTATCGGTTTGGATCATTGTCAAAACTTCAGGCATCTGCCCTTCCAGAGCACCGGCGTAAAATAATCTGTAGAATTAAATGGGTTAAGTTATGTGCTAATATAAAAATCCTTTCGCAAATATAAACAAGAATTTTACCTCGATGAAGTCAACAGGATTCCATTAACTCCGCCAAAAGTGGAGGCAGCGACAAACACAGGAACAATCCATGCCATATAACCGTACAAGTGATTTGCAAATGTCTATGATGAATCAAAGATCTTTAATCTTCCCATAAGTGTGGAATTTTGCTACAAATATTTACGTACCACAGCGACAGCTTCCGAATTCAACATTTCAGCTGGACTCAAAGTCGTAAAAAATGCAACATTCGTGAGGAAGTAGACAATCGTCACCAATATACACGAGAAGCCGATAGCAATTGGAAGATTTCTGATGGACAAAAATAATATTTGCATTTACAAAAGCACAATTCATCAAATTAGATTAGTAGCTTGACGTACTTGACAGGATCCTTCAACTCTTCAATGATGAAGTTTAGCTATTTAAAGAAATCATTTCATATTAAACGCATCTTTCATTTGGTTTAAAATTTTGTGAAAATATTTTTAAAAATCTTAAAAACGAGATACTCATAATTACAACATTGGAGAGAGCGGCAAAAAACGACTTACGTAGTTCCTGAAATGTATAAAAACACGCAAAATTTTAATATCCGAAAAAGCGATGGCAAAAAGCATATAAGCCCATCCCATAAATTTCATTCCCGTGAAATATTTTGCTTTCAAATCTGCCTTAAGCTACAATATTACAGAGACCCTCATCCTTTACTTTAGAAAATTATGGCAAAGTGGAGCAAACTCGTGAATAATGAAGTGGTTAGTAAACATGAGGATCGTTCATATTTCATATTAATAAAAGATTTGTTTCAACTACGCACATTTCAATTTTGCGTGTTTCAAAATGTTTTTAAAAATTGCTTTTCAAAATCGCATCTTACAAAAGCTATCTCGGGAGTGAAATTATCATTATGCATAAATTTAGCAGAGCTTAAAGCTACCATTAAACATTCAAACTTACCATCCATTATAAGCAAATAAACCTGAGTAGAACGAGAGTGCCACTTTGTCCATATTTTGCTCCGTGTTCTCCCATGTGAAATGCTCTGTGTGTCCTGCATTTAACAATCATTAATTTTCATTACTCCTCATGCTTTGAATCTCTTCTACAAACTCCGTTATTTCTTGCTAGGCAAAGAATTTTTTCTGACGACGAAATTATAATAAATTATAGTCTTAATAGCGTCTAGTGTAAGAAATGCATTAAAACAGTTTTTATAATTGCGTAATTGAGACACGTGTTGGATTTCTCCAAAAAAGGTTTTAAGATTTTACTCTTGGGAATTAAAGTGGTTATGATGAGAATGTTAAGATGCAGCTGTCACCTCTTAAAAAATCTATACAGGATTTTTGTTTCAGGATGAAAGAAATTCTTTAACTATTCCATGACATCATTACAAATACCAGAGCATATTAAAAGCCTGTGAAAGTAAAGGAAATTGAGAATTAAGTTGTTTTGCTGGATTGGCGAACGTGATAGGGATGCAGATCTAATGGATCATTGGAATGTGCCAAAGGTTCTCATAAACCTATTATCCTGCATGAGAATATTTTGACATGAAGACATGAAATTTCAAGTGCTGACATTGAAGATTTAAAATAGGAGTTAAGATACTTTATGAGATATTATGTAATCGTAAAAGTTGACCCTGAAGGTGAAGAGTACATTAAAA
>JAHZMU010001898.1:0-10276 GCA_027743725.1 Rambutsinella grinnellia | reverse complement strand
GGGCTGAGATAAGTCCCCACAACATTCTTAACGGAACAGCGATAAGCTCCAGAGTGAACTTGTGGAATGAAATCGGATGGTTTGAAAGGAGTGAAGTGAAGCGAACCATTTTCTATTCTTTCTCTAAATTAAAAGCTGATATTTACTTTCTGTTTTTAATTAAATGTAGGTCTTACGGGGATTGAGATTTTGTACCTGATATTTGGAATATTTGGGAGCTCATCTCCACTCTCGCTCATCCACTTCACTACGAGTGGCTTCGTCCCAATCCCCCCACATGAAAGTGTCAGTCCAACACTATTTGAGAAGTGGGTCAATGGAGATGGCATCTCCGAAAGAGATGGCCCAGTCAACTCCAAATGCTCCGCTTTTCCTAGAAATCCTGGAAAAGATGAAAGCAACTATTTCACAAATGCCTTTGCCCTTTAATGGGATGATAATGGAGAGATGAGACAAAAGCTACATGAGAGCTTTCTCCGAAGAGTAAATTGAGTGTAGATGAAAGAAAAAGTGAGGAAAAAGTTGATTTTCATCTCCTCCTTTGTCTCCTCTTGGAAGTTTTTACTTTTATCCTGTGATTGAAGTGAGAAGCGAAAACCCTTTGTTTTTCCATCGGAATATAATGCGAATCCCATTTTTGCCTGATGTCACACGAAACACGAGATAAAATTAGATTTTCCCACAGTAATGCACAGAATGCTAAAAGGCGTTGGTATGAAAAGCCATTTTTTTCGGATTCTCATGATTATGTTGACATGCTCATATTTCTTCTGTTATCGTGTGATTCTCTGACATTTTTATCAAAACTTAATCTAGTTCATGATTAAAATAGGAAATTAACTTTCGACTTACCAAGGCACAGGATAGTGTTTAAGATAAAATATTGCCAAGTCCTCATCTTGTCCTTTTTTCTCAACTTCTCATGATAAATGCGATGTATTTTGTGCAAAACAATACAATTCACAGCACAATCACAACAATCTTAATTCAGAGAATATCACCCTCGACACGATAAAGTGACACAAGCAATTTATTTAAGTCAACTTAAATCCCCATCTTCACTTTCTTGGAAGAAAAGGCGAGAGTTGTTGGGAAACATGACATGAACTGTTCTAATAAGAGAAAATCGAAAAGCAATTTTGCTTCGGAGTTGAGTAAATAATCCTCTTGTTTACTTTCATCAATCGGAGATTGGAGAAATTAACCTACTTTTTTTATTTCTGATACGATTTCCTTCTTGGGGCATACTGAAATTCCCTTTAACTTCAACAAATGTCAACCGGAAATGTCAATTGAGTAAAAATTGCTACTGCTGTTACTTCCTCAAAGCCAGACTTGAACTGAATAAACGAGAGCTAGACTCGGCTCAAATCTGATTATTCAAATCAAGCCATCCGTCACCGTCCCATTTGTCGCTACGAAATTCAATCTAGAGATCAACGCACCTTCCCCGATTGATATAGTCGCGACATGTCAACAAGTCAATGTCCTTTAAACCTTTATTGATTTTACACGTGTTAGTCTAAAATTCAATTATATTTTCACTCCATCTTTCACCCGTACAGCTTTTCCAATTTCCCACACGATTTGAATCATTTTCGGCAGTTGGTTCTTCCACTCGTGTCACTCATTAGGGGAACACAGATTCAAAGTGAAATAAGCAATGAACCGTGTGATTTAGTGAAGCGAATCGAAATAAGCGAGTCAAAATGTAATTAAATTTTCTTCTCTGTTGAACAACCCAGACACTTGCTTTCACGGTTGATTTTATTCAGAATTCACAAATCAGTTGTAAAAGCCGAGAGAGAGGGAGAAAAAATACAATTTCGGTGGTGCACTAACCAACTTATTTATAAGCTGAACTAGAAAAAACACTCCAGCCCGCGGTTTTTTATTAAATGCACCGAAACAAAATCCGCTAATGGTTTGATATGCAATCCGCGTATTTCATTAATGAAGTATTCATTACACGGTTTTGGTTTCGCTGCAGGAGAGAAAAATGCCAGATTTGAACCGCTGGTATTATACAAGCTTGTTCACTTTACACAATTTACAGTCCCGTCTTTCCATAAGCGGAAGGCGTGCAGGACGAAAGCGTTATCGGGGAAGAGACGTGAGCACATCCGCACTGCTCAGGCAAGACTGAAGCTGTTTCCTTGACTTCCTCTGGATAAAAGGCTTGAACACGATATATGGCTGAAAGCAAAGAAAGTTTTTTTTAGTAAGTTGGATAATAGGCGCTTTCTCTAAACTTGTTTTGGCCTATGTTTGGGTAATTGTGCAAAAGTATTTTCTTGAATGCCCAGCCATTACTCTGGTAAAATGATGAGCTATTCGACTCCCCTTCTGGTTTGCATGCTAATTGACGCTATTACTGGGAATGAGGAAGGCATTTGTTTACACTCTGCAGTTTTAACGTTGCCCACGGGAATTATTCTAGAATTGAGAAAGGTTGACGTATTTCCAAAAGTCAGAAAGATATGGCTTATCTGTCTAAAGAGAACTTTTTGGGTTGAGAAAATACGGTCATTAGTGAAATATTAAAGGATGGCAGTTTTCATTTTAGAAAATTTGTTCGGGTGAAAGACCCAAGCTTGTGGATGCCAATGGTGTAAATAATGGAGAAAGTTTTGCCCGTCTGGTGTCGATCAATATTAGACTAAATGCTGTGAGGACTACATAAAAGGTTGTGCTTTTGGCAGTGCTTTTCGCATCAAAAAACTTTAACTCGATATAGAAAGTCGGTGAAAGAACAAGGGAGAATGTAGAAAGAGAGAGAGAGGGCTTGTAAAGCTCAAACTTTTCAATTAGATAAGAGACGGACACTGCGGCGGGATCTAAGCTTGTCAAATTGTGGTGGGGAAATAGGCCGGAGAAAGTGAATTTATGCAAAGTGAAAGCGAGCGTGAAATTTTCTTGTGAATAATTTAAACTAGTTGGAGGCTGGGGTGGTGCCTAACGAAAATTAAATATTTAGTAGTCGGATGGAGAGGGAACGTGAGCTGAAATTTTTCAAGTCAAAAAGATATCTTCAACTCCAGCTTTTTTCTACCTGAAACTATTTAACTCTAATTTCAATCCAAAACAAATAAATCGATAATGCTCTCCAATTTCTTCAATTTACTTGTTCTTTTATACCCCAAAAACTAATTTGTTTGATTAAACCTAAAGTCTCTTCCAACAACATGTCGTTTCCAATATTGAAGAGGGGAGCTGAGAGGGAGCAGGTGTGCGCTCAAAATTACAAATTTTAACTCAAAAAACTATCACGACTTTAATATCACTTTTACCAACTTTTAAAACTTGTTCCTAACCATCCACTCATTTCCCACGTAGGCTATATGATCATGTCTAAAAATGATTTATTTTTACTCATTTCTTAAAAACTCTAAAGTGATATGATATATTACACGTCACTGTTTTTATCAAAGCCAAATGATATTGTCTTTTGTAAACAAAAGCGTTTGCTTCCTGAAATTTTCGTAAAGTAACAAAGTAACGTCTTACCAGCAACTTTCACCCTGATCTGAACACGCCGGTGTCGAATCAAAGACTGAAGCTGTTTCCCCCTTTTATTTCGCTTAAAAGGAGCTTCTGGCTTACTTCGTAGTCAAGCTTGGGATAGATCATGATGATGAGCTCTCTCTTTTTCTCCTTGTCCAAAAGGATAATTTACCGCTTTGTTGGGTAGACTTTGTGTGTGAACCTCATTCTGTACTAGGGTTGGTGTATGGAGAAAAGAACACGCGTGGATTTGTAAAGATATAATTCATTATTTAGATGGGTAACGTCTCACAAATTTCTAGCCATTTTTTATCCCGTATATATCATTGCAGTTATTTGGGCGTATATCTTTCTGGCATTCAATTTAACACTTGGAGTATTCCATGAAAGAAAAACTAAATGCAGCAAAACGTGAAGCTCGTTCCGTTCTCTCAAAAAGTAAATAATGATGTGCGCGTGTGAGATACACAGATGCAGATATTGGAATGTAAATTCTGAATTTTCTTTATCGAGGATTTCAATTTTGTAGATTTTTCAGGCTTTTGAAGGAGGCAGCTTGGAGGTAAGATGGAAAAGAGAGGTGAAAACATAATTTCCGTTTTGCTCACTCAAGTCGTTAGTTCACTTCAACATATTTACCCCTGTAAATTCTTTTCTTGAAGATGAAGAGATCAACTCAATTTCATCTCGTCATCCATTCCGCCACATTAGAATGAAAATGGTTTTCTTCAAAGGAGACTGTGCTTGAGGTTTGGATGCCATTTCAAGTGATGTTTTTCTTGAATGAAGAGATCAACTCAATTTCATCTCGTCATCCATTCCGCCACATTAGAATGAAAATGGTTTTCTTCAAAGGAGACTGTGCTTGAGGTTTGGATGCCATTTCAAGTGATGAAAGTTGTGGGAGGTGAAGCGTGGAAAAAAATATAAATAGAAGGTGGCTTTCGAGTAAAAATGGAGTTTTTAGCAGTGTTTATAATACACAAGAGAGTTGCAAGTTTAAGAAAAAGTTTTCTTTCTTCAACCGCAGAAGACTTCTTGAGATGTAATATTTAAGAAGTGTGGAAATGTTCGTAGTTCTTGTTCTTAGGCTTTTTTTGTGGGGAAAGGTGATGTCTTTGGGTAAGCCAACTTCATGTGTTTATTACGCCTTTTAATGGAAAGGGAAGAGCTAATAAGATCCGACATTTATTAGAAATGACAGTCACGCTGGGAGGGAAAAGGGAAGGAGAAAAAACTTCCGTCATGGAGAAAAATCCAACATGACCAGAAAAGGACAGAAAAATTCATTTTGGTGTAATTTTAGGAGAGAAATTGCCTTTTTAGATGTGAAGGCAGAGCATGGATTCCTGCAAAGATTTGGAGAAAATTGCCAATTTAACAGTTGGAGAGGTTTTGTAATTGCAGAGATTAGCTAAAATTTGATTTTCTGAAATTGGCAAATAAAATGTTTGGCAGGTTTGCCAAATAGCTGTTTCTAGCCGAAAGCTGGTGTTATTAGAGAAATTGAATGGACTTTTAAAATCAAGTGTGAAATTCAATATGTTTATTTAAACGCTACAATCGTCTTCTCTACCAAAAATATTAATACGGGAATGCTTAGAAGAAACAACTGAAAGTAGAACACAACCGCTGTATTAGCATTCCGTAGCGATACAGGATTATACACATTTTCTTGCGACCTTTCCACAAAAACCGTATCATTCCAAGTGTTCATCCTGAACACCCACTTTCTCCACAACCTAACAATTCCAGAGTGCAACAATGTTCGCATCCTTCGCGTAAACATTTCTGCTGGATAATTTACATTGTTGAATACCCAGTCTTTTTTCATACTCCCAATAGCTTCTATACCAACGGAGAGTCTGTCTGCTGGTGAAAGCATTCCTGCAAATGGATTTGTTGTTTCTCCTTCCGTTATCAATCTCCTTTTCATCTTTAACTCAAATGCTTTCACTTGATCCATTGTATTTGCGTAAGCTTCCTTTCTACAAGTCGACATTATATTAATTAAGTAATTATTGTCTGTCATGTTCGTAAAGTCTGCAACCGATTCGACAATTTTACTAATTCTTCTCAATTTGCTGAATTTCTCTGATTCGTTTAAGTAACTGTTAAAGTTATACCATGATTGAAAAACTGTTTCTCTTTCCCACAATGCTTGTTTGGCATCCGATACGTCCCTATCTTCATCGAAAAAACTTAGAAAGTCAAGATACCGCAGAGTTATTTTAATTGCAATTTTAGATTCAATTGTATACTCGGAATAAATCATAATATTATTTACTATCAAATCATTTAAAGACTCAAACTTTCTTATTGGTCTTGGTGCTGTCAACTCGTTTATATTCTCGCCAAGGTAAGCATTCGATAAGACAATTCCACTTAACACCCAACTTATCCATATCCATTTACACCCTTCGAATATTTCAGCCCCTTGCATAATCAAAATGTTAAAAATTACCTGAAATGAAGACCAACAATTTGCATGCGGTTGTTGTGACAAATTAGACAAGTATTCATAACTCTTTCTAATGAAATACATAGCCCCACCACTTAAATAGATCAAGATGACAAGGGAAACCCAAATTGAAACCTCAAATGCTGAAATGTATCCATGTAGGGAAAGTTTACCAATTTTTACGAGTGGAACGCAAGTAACAAAATTAATTTTGTACAGGTCATCATCATAAACAAACGGAGTTATGTATACTGGAGCAAATTTAGCAAAGTAATTTGGACCATATTTCGTCAAAGCTATATTATGGTCGGAAATCTCAAAATGTGTCGCATTTGGAAATACATATTCCATCCAGATTTTGTCCAGTTCCGAATCAGTGTTAACTTGATTGGACCATCTTGAAAGGTAAACTGGTAACGGCTTGGCAATTTCAAGATGTAACATTTTTTTCAAGCTCCTTTTAGAATTACTTGTAATGCGTAATAAAGGCAAGGAAGTACAAGACTTTCTTGAAAGCTCTAGAAATTCTAGGTTCCAATTAGCACCATTGTTAGGGAAAAATAAAGTACTTGGTCTCTTTAATTTTTTTAGCAGAAGCAGATCATCGCAGTTATCCAACATAGAATATCCGTTTTCATGAGTTGAGCAATTGTTGCTAAAGATAATTCTGTAGGAAGATATGTAATCATGGCATAGATGGACGTATCTTCTGGTCACAGTCATAACGGAATTCCTTTTACGTTGTATTAACAAAACTATGACCACTGGATTTATCTGACTTCCGAATTGCTTCTCCGACGTATATCTTGCATTGGCTTCCATAAAAACTGGAAAATCATTTCTGTACGGAACAAGGTTTTGTACGAATGGTCGCAATTTTCGAACATGAATTAAGAAAACATTTGATTTGACGTAGTGAAACCGAAAAAACACTGTACTTCTTGGAATATGCTTAGCAATAATATTGGTCAAAAAGGATAATCCTGTTAGAGCTTCATCAATTTCTCCTTTGTGCCACCATTTGGTGCATGGAAATGGCTCAATGTATATTATAACGATACAATTTAGTTTAGATTGAACACTTTGCTTGTGTTGAAATAAGTTTGGATTTTTCAGAATGTATGTAGATCTGTCACAGTGAAATGTGCTGGTTTTCCATATTTTTTCTAATGTGTAATTGAAAACGCTGAGATGTAATTTGTAGTTTTGTTTCGATAATGTCACTGGAATGGAGAGTTGCTTAAGCTCGTAAGATCCAAACTGAAGATTAAATATTACATCATGAGAAAGTAAATGAGCTATGACAATATGAGTATCACAGGGCTCAAATATATCCAAGTGTGGATTCAAATCCAAGATATTGGGCTGTGAAAGTACCATCATAGCGCTTGCTTCACTGTAAGCAAGTTGAAGAAAAAAAGAAAGCAAAGGAAACATGTCTTTTCTTAACTTTGGACTTTGGCAAAGAATATTTAAAAAAGGACAGTGAGAACTAAATTAATGCTGACCCTATTCTGTTGCCCTCTCAATTTTTTTGCCAATGCTTTCATGTATGATATCTCAATTTACAATCTAGCACTTAAAATTCTAATTGCTCTTTATCTATGCAATTTAGAAAAATAATTATAAAAGATAATGACCAAAATGTGATCGCACGCATGGTCTACCGTAATTTATTTTCTATTTTTGCTCACAATTGATTTAAGGGATGAGAGATTCGTGGATATTTTAGTATATTTGCCAAAATTGACATCAAAAATATTTAATTTAGCAGTCACAATCACAATCTATGTCACAACATCCATCACAACAATCATCACCGCAACATTCTACATCCTCACATGAACAACAATCACCATCTCCGGAGCAGCACCCATCGTTTTCATTTGAATCTTCAGAATTATTCCTGCTTAGGCAACACAAAAACAAACAACAACAGGCATCGTCGTCATCGCAATAGCAATTATCACAACAGCGATCGCAGCAACTTTCTTTTCGACGCTTTCTTTCCTCTGGATTTACAACTTCCCCTACCTCCGAAGTATATGGAGGAGGTTCATCTGCGTTGGTAGCATCTCCAAAGTTAAAATTAATTGATCTTACTGCGACAACGAAAGAAAGGATTCAATCTCTTTTTTTGACAAAACATTTAATTATTTTTAATTGTTTGCTTACCATCCTCCGTAATTACACTCATGGTTCTTGAAATCTTGTAGATTGATTTTATCCCAACTTTTTTATTTGAATTTCTACTTTAGACTAAACAAAAGCAAGCAAAAGTCTAATCTACTGTTCAACAAACAATTATTTGCTCAGGAAACCACAAGCATTGCTCTGCAAAACTGTGGTCAAATTTTGCGTAACTGATATTTGCCAAATTGCATTATATTCAAAGGTACAACCTTCGTCTGGCTGAAAGATAAGCATAATAATATGAAATATTAGATAACATGAATGTATAAAAGAGTCCGCGTTAAGCTTTTCCTGATTGTAATTATGCAAGAGATAACCACATGGCCTAATTGGTTAACAAGTTTAACCATTCAAGCAAATACGAATGAGTTTATTGTATTAAATTGATAATTGAAATTGATTTACAATGATGATAATTTTTATTTATCAACTTTAATTTATTAATCCTCAATTAAAACTTATTCAAACTGATTAAGAGAGCACTTATACTTTTCAAAATTTCCTTCGTACAGAACCCAATGATGTATAACTGAAAAAAATACAAATCTGTAGATGAACACTCCTAAATTTTAAGAATCCTACTATTTACTTGTTTTGTGCCCATGAATAACTGGACAAGATCCGTGAAGAGTGTGTAAAGAGGAACCGTTACGATACATGTTATACCTAGAACAAGTCTTGACTTAACCATTACTTTAAAAACTCACATTTTGTAATTAAAAATTACCAAAGGATGGCAGACCCTCGAACCATATTTGCAGCAACGTCAATATCAGAGAAAGGAGTTAAGCCTCCAAGCTCGGGTGTCTCCACCTAATTGAAATTTAATTGTTAACCTAAACATCTCATAATAAATAAGCGCTTACATAATAAAGGATTGTCGCAGCTCTGTCCCCAAACATCCTATACAAGTCAGACTTAAATAATCAATAGTTTACTTTTACTACAACCATTCGATATAATAATAGTATTATTTCTTCTTCTTACAGTAACATCCGAATGCACACTGCAAAATCTTCCATAAGCATACTCATTAATCTGCGTAGGTTCGGATGAGTGGAGAACCTCCAGACCTGTGATGAACCCTGCATATTTCATCACATTTTCTAAATCCAAATCCAATAATACGCTACTAACAAATGTCCCAATATCACTTATTTCATCCAGTTCAGTACCAACCACAGTAGAACGTAAAATGGATGGGGTGCCATTCTCTTTAATTTTTCCAATTTCTTTCTCCCCAAAAACATCGTAAAATTGATAAATAGGAGGTGAATCCGAAAGTATTTCCACTTTGGCTGGATTAATGTGGAGGTATGGATGCTTTTTGGCTTCATAGTAGCATTTTAATTTAGCTTTTTCCAAGGAGCTTTGCTAGGAAAGAAATCATTATTTTTTTTGAATGTTTCGAAAAGCCTTTTTAATTACTAGATTATCCACATATTTTGTACACGTGTCAAAAAAATTTGCTATATCGCGTGGAAAACTGGTTGCTGATTGGTCTGCTTTTCCCTCATAGTAAATGATGGCACGACCCGTAGCTCTGTTTTGCTCTGGAATGGTTTCTAGAATTGGATTGCTATATTGATTTAGAATTTGTTTAAAGTACTCGTGTTGAGGTAAGTCTGATTTGGATTTTTGAGTGATTTTCCACATTTCATTATGCTGAAAATTTATAAAAATAAATTAGCTACTTAAATTATTAGCTTTAGCTATTTTTACTTCTTGAATTGCAATATTTAGTATGGATTGTACTAAATCCAAGTCGGCCGAGGAATCTCCTTCAATTATTAATAGTTTGGCGAATTCAAGCCATTGAATACTTATATAATAGTATTTTTTGACAAGGACAAATATTCCAATTTCTGCAGAATCGTGAGCTGTCAAGCTCCCACCAAAACTAGTGTCGACTTTCAGACCGAATTGAATCTAGAATGGAAATTTTTGAATGAAATGAAACCAAGTATTTTATCAATTTAGTTTATAAAATGATTACATCACTTGGGGCAAATCCGTAAACTTCCATTAAATGTAACAATCCCATTGAAGACATATATTTGTCTTGCCAATTAGGCCATTCCATAAGAAATTTGTCTTGATTTGCTGTTTGGGTTACAC
>JAHZMU010001897.1:0-13013 GCA_027743725.1 Rambutsinella grinnellia | reverse complement strand
GTATTTAGCATGTAAGCCAGCCACAGACCACATCCAAACTTGGCATTTTCGCTTCATTTGCCATATTCGTAGGAAATGCTTCCATATAAGAAGAATAACAGAATCAACTATACAGCTAGACTAGCGACAGGTGAGATTGCAATTTAGAAGAAACCAAAATGACCTTCTCATCATCATCGGTGAGTGACGCCCACACTCCCATAATGATCTGGTATTAAAGGAAAATATTCATGCAAAATGCAAACTAAAAGAACAAAGTGTGCTACTGCTGCCTGTATCAATTCTAATGCTGAGCTAGTGCAAGTGCTATATGAGAATGCTTGATTTGAAAAGAAATAGTTGGAAATATTTACAACTATAAGCTTATTATCTTTACCTGGGAATTTTATTTAAAAAAACAGCCAATTAAAGGCGCACTTATCACATACCACGATTACCCGATCATTTTAGTCATTTTACTTCATTCCATTGCATGATTTCAATTTCAGAAAAGGCCAACAAAAACATTTTGAAAAAATATTAGTACAAAACTGCTATTAATTTTTAATTGAACTTATTTATATCAATTAAGTTTTCTTGTTGATGATCACTATATTCTCATGACTTCTCTTTTATTCTTGCCGAGCCCTGACCTTGAATGCCGCCAAAGAGCAATTAACTGATAAAATATCCCACCAAAACAAACAAATGCTTTTCCCACTCCATTTGGCTTTGTTTACAGTTTACCAGTCTACTCTCTGCCAAAGGCAGACTGCCATCAACCGCCTCAATCGATTAAATGAGTTCAAAGGGCATCTCCAATTTCTCTCGCGTTTTCCTTCAATTTATTTTCAAATTTGGGAACATCTCCCATTTAAAAATGGCTTCAGCCCCAGCCCCTTATGGAGAGCCACGAAGCACAGTCTATCTCTCTCGAATCATCACATTCTTCTCTTCAATTTTCCTCTTCCCATTCAGCTTGAAATGGCTGGAGTACGAGAAGCGCTATAAGCTTGTTCACTTTCCCTTCTGGAGAAAGGTAGTAACTTTATTGCTGACTTTAGACTATTTATTTAAACCTATGATTTACAGATCCCAACCTTCCTCTTATCTCTCGGCAACATTCTCTGCGTCTTTTCCTGGCTGAGGAGCACTTTCTCCCCTTTCTCTTCCGATGTATTCGAGCAGTCTGGCATTGTCTATATTGTTACAACGCTCTTCGTCTTTTTCACATTCGCTGTAACCATCAACTTTCACTTTATTCTGTGGTTCAAGCAGGAATCCATCCTCGTCCTATTCAATACATTTGCAATTGCAACTTGCAAGTATCCCTTCAAAAGGTGTCCTTGTCCTTCCCCTCTTATCTATCTATTCCTGCTTGCCTTCCACCTATCTTCCCTAAACGCAATGATTAACACTACGCCTGGTCGTTATTCAGTTGGGATCGCCACAACCTTTTTAACATCATTTGTCACATTTCCCTTAAAACAATTCAATCTGAATCCGGATACTTTTCATTTCCTCGATTGGCTTCGACTTTTCTTCAAAACTATCGTTTTACTCGGCAGCCCATACGTCGCTGGTCTTCACTGTACCTTTCTAGTCTTAACTATTTCATTGAGAGGGTTTGGAACCGAACTTGAAGCTATTTTTGACCCATCCATCCCCATTCGGACCTCTCTAAAGATATATAATGAGCTATTACTCATCTCGAAAGGAATTAATAAATTATTCGGAGAAATTCTCCTCATTCTGTACATTTCTAGTATACTTTTTATCGTCCAGTGGCCATTGTGGTGGATTTTGTTTGGAATGGATGGAGTGAAAGCATCCACAACTACTGACTTTATCCAGCTTCAGGAAAAGCTTAATAGCATTTCATACATTTTTATCGCCATTGTCATCTTCTGGGGCTGTGGGGAATGGCACAGATTAGTTCATTCTTCAATTGCTGACTGGATTCAGGCAAAGCTCCAGTTAAACTTGACTTTGGAGGAATGCCTCCAACTAATTTCCCTTTCAAACTCACTCCAAAACTCACCAGTCGTCGTTTCTTTGTCGTTATTTCGCAATTACTCATCGTCTTCTTTGTTCCGTATGTAAAATTAATCAATTCACAGTCACGTTTGATGAAATTAATTATTTTTTCCTAGACTTTCGGAGCGATTCTGACCTACGGGGTAATTGTCCTTCAGCTTCTCACTCCAACTACACGGAATATGTTTACCGAGCTACATAAAAATGTTACGAGCACGTTTTCATCCGTGTAATTAGCTGGAGTGAATACGTTTTGTAAACAGCTCTACTTTATCCATTGCTAATAAATTTTTGTCAACAAAGCATGCTTCGCGCAACCAATACCATTTATTTCACTCGCATCATCGCACATTAGAAAGAATTGGAATTTTTCACTTGAAAAAGGCGGAGAAAGTTTAGAAAGTTGAAGTGAAAAGCTGTGCAGCAAAAGTGAAAGCTTTTATAGAGAAAATGGGCCATTCTGTGAGTCGTGGCCTTGCAAAATGAACGTTTTGTGTGCACAACTGTCCCTTTTCTCTAGAATGGGATGGGAGTGGAGAAAGTAATGCAAACAGGATATTATTGTAGGCCAACCAGAAACAGAAGATTAGGAATGTAATTTGGGAGAGAAGATATAGGGAAATTGCACTAGATTTTCTCTAGACGCATAAAAGAATAAGCTATTTAGCTACAGGTTTCATGCAAAGGGGCAGTCTAAGACTGGATATTTCTGGAGAAAGAAAGGAACAGATTTGACCTTCATATAATTTTATTCTGGAAAGCGATCTAGAGACGACACATGTCATTTCACATGATTACGATAAGCCATGTGGGATTTGAGGAATGCGAAAATTCGCGAAATCACATAAAGTTCATCCCATTCAAGAGGCAGATGTTTCTCAGTCGGGATGACAAGTCTTTCTCTTTCTCCATTCCAATATCCGCTTGGGATTTCGATCAGGTAATGGTAAGCTGTTGTTGGTAAAGATATCCATAAACTTTCTCCAGATCACTGAGCAAAAATATTGCGCGTGGTGAAGTTTATCGCTTTTCTGCCTCTGGGGAAAACGGGAAGTCAGCATCTCCACATGGATCAGTTCTTGGCTTGCTTTTACTCTGACCACATCTATTTTTTTTAGAGCAAACTCATTAAATCTTCTCATGCAAATAATTAAAAAGTCTTTCTTGAAGCGAGAATGAAGTCGACTCTGAATTATCAGGAGAGTATAAACATGCTCGGCTACTTCGGCGAGCCCAAAGCCCCCGCTTATTTAGCCAGAGCGATTTCCTTCTACTCGAAACTCTTCTTATCTCCTTTCTCAATGTCTTGGAAGGAATGTCAAAGGTCATATAAACTAGTAAAGCCTAATTTACTCCATAAGTTTCTATTTTCTTGCTTTGTCTTTGGAAATATTTTATCCTTTTTGTATTGGATGGCAACATCCATTTCAAAGCTTGATGAATTGGTGAAAGTTGGAGAACCAATAACGTTCGGAGTTTTGTTCTTGCTTTGCTTATTCTTAACTTGGTTATCGGTGGCTTCAGTAATTGCTGTGTTGTGGATAAGGCAAAAGAGAATTTTAGAGTTTTTTCGGATTCTAGAAGATTCGATTGAGATCCTGCAAGTGCCTTCAGTTCTGGTGTGGATGTGCCCATTGCTATTTTATTGTGCTTCGTTAGTCACGAATTTGTACTCGACTACGGGCCAAATTACAGTCCAGCAAGGGTCTGAGATGGTTACTGATGGGATTATCTGTATTCTAAAAAGAGTTGGCGTCCCTAGAATATCAGGGCTTGTTAAAGGCCTTCAGATATTCTTCAAAGTGATAATTTTTCATGGCGGATGCTTCTGTTCAATGGCTCATACGTTACTTCTTACGCTATCCTTCGGATTGAGGCAGATTGGGAAGGAAGTGGAGAAGACAATTGAAGGGATTGGGGTCGAGGAAGGACTAAGAGTTTATGAGAAGTTGAGAGAGGTCGCGAATAATGCGAGTGATGTTTTTGGAATTGTGATTTTAACGCATTACTTGTGTAACTTGACTTATGCTATTCAGACCCCGTTTGTGTTTTCTGAATCGGGGCAGACTGTCGAAGACTTGAATTATTTATTGTGGCTTGTTGTGAGCTGGTTGATTTGGTGGGTGGCGAGTGAATTCCATCGATTAGTTCATGATTCGTTTAAGAAATGGATTCAAACTAGTTTGATGATGGAGATGGGCATTGATGATATGGATGAAATTGGCTATTCTTTCGAATATGATTGAGAAGGATGCGATTGGGTTGTGCTGCAGGTATTTTACGGTGACGCACAGGTTCCTTACGACGGTAAGCCTAATTATTCAATAGCCTTATTGAAGATAACGAATGATTTCCTTTTAAGACATGTGGCGCAGTCATCACTTATGGAATAATTGTGATCCAAGTGCAATTACAACCGTTTGAGGCGTGCCGGGGAAGTGAATTAGGCTGAATTAAGGTCAAATGGGTGGAGATATAATTATGTAAAGTAATTGTAAATATTTGTACAAATAAAACAATTAAGATAAATGTTAGCCATTTTGCGATTCATTTTGTCCCACTCTGGAAATATGAAGCTTCAAAGCGAGTCTAGCGAGTTTGGTCAGAAACCGACGATATTCCAAATATCGGTGATATTTCCCTACTTGTCCCCCAAAAAGGAAAGCTCCGTCCCCTCCATTCCCCCCACTAAATCCAATGAGACAAGCCCCTACTTTGTTGCGATTCTCAACCTCGCTTCTCTTATCGGTTATGTCCCCTTCAAACTCGAGTTGGAGAACAGCTCTTATCAAATCAAACCACTCGGGGCATTCAGGAAACTAATTTGCATAATTATCCAACTCGTTTCCGTTTTCATGTATTTTTTCCACATCATCGCAACAGAAATAGCCCAAGACGTAGGGCTCTTTGCAAACATTTCGAACATGTTTGACATTGTCTCTAATGTTGGTGCACTTATCTTGATCATCCTATTTCTGAAGACTTTCTGGTTGGAGAGACCAAAGCTTTTGAAGGTTATTGAAGGGACAAGGGTCACAGCGAGATGTGGAAAGAAGCACAAAATAATCGTAATTAAAATTAATTATAAAATTAGATGATTGGATTTAATTTTTGATATGGTAGGGTTGGCTCTTCTTGATAATCGGATACGTTGGAGGCTTCTACATAATCCATTACTTCGTTTCTCTACACGACATCGACTTTAACAAATTGTTTCTTGGATTTCTCCAATGCAAAGATGATTGCCCTGTCAGACAAGTAATCTCAAAGATTTTGGCTTTCCTTTGGATTTTCCTCGTCTGTCATAGTATGTCCATCTCATACTTTGCTTACGTCTGCGTCACAATGATCGCCCTAGCTTTGAGGTCGACTGGACTCGAGTTTTGTTCAAAAATGAAGGAAAGTCTTAAGTCAAATGATGTACGAAAAGGGTTCGAGAATTACATGGGATTGAAGCGTTTGACTGGGAATATTACGAAAACTTTTGGAACGCACTTGCTAATCTATTATATCATTACGGTCGCATATTTCGCCAAGATTCCGGAGCCAACGGTTTGGAATAATGCGGGAGAGGTTGTGGGGCTGCTATTATTTGTTGGAGGGGGATGCGTGATATGGATGGTGTCTGCGGAATTTCATACGAGCGTATGCAAATACATTTAGTTACTTTTTGTTTAGAATTAAATAGTTTTTAATAGATTCGGGACGCTATCCAAGACTGGGCGACTAAAACGCAGGACATGGATGGTCTCCAGATTGATACGAGGATCAAACTCTTGAATATCGTCAATGATAACTTGCTAGATCCTGTGGGGCTGAGTTGTAAATTCTTCACAGTGACTTATGGACTATTAGGCTCTGTAAGTACCCTAATTAATTAATTGATTTTAAAAATTGACCTAAATTATTTGTTCAGATGCTTGGCTTGATTGTGACTTATGCCATTATAGTATTCCAAATGCAGACGAAGCCACAGGGATTTTTAACGTCCACAACTTCTCCTGAAATTTATCTGAACATGAGTTATGTGACAGGATACAATTAAATTAATTCTGAGTATTTATTATAAATGCATTAAAAGAAAAGTATTAAAAGTCGATTCTACAAAATGCGCTCTCAATTTGTGCACACATTGCTAACCAATTCCAAAGTTTAACTCGCAGAAACGGAGATTAGAACTTGATATTTCATGCGAGGCAAGTCGTATTTCGCCACTTACTTTACGTCGTTCGTCCATGATTAGATTTGCTGAAATGGATGTGACCCGCCCATAAAAGCCTTTATGTTCTACTAAACTAAATTTTCTATCGAATATGTGCTAAATTCAAACATTTGACTGCTAGAACAGCAATAAAAATGTGAGTGAATGCTACTTAACTAGATTTAACTTTAAAAGGATCAAGTTATTTTTCAAACAACAAAAACATTTTATTTCAAAACCAGCTTTAATAAATGAAATATTAAGTACGATAGACACTTTCTATTACACTTCAATTTCCTAAAATTATATGTAATTTCTTTTCTCCAACCTTCAACACCTGCAAATTAGTGGACTATTTCTCTTACAGACTAACACAATTTGCCACTTGAATTTTGAATGATTAGAATATAAAGATAAAAAGCCGAATTTTACAAGATTATAAATAATTATAAGAACAAATAATAATTTTGAGAGATTTTTAGCAATACCTTCCTAACCTAATCATTCCATGTAATATTATATCGGCTGGAGACGATGTTGAAATACTGCTTTTGAAGGTCTGTGCACCCGAATGGATTCTCTCTGATGTTGCAAGTGGTGACGTTCCAGGGTTTGCAAAATTTGTGCTCTCCACTTTCACTGTCCAAGTCATTGTCGAAGATATCAGCCATTGTGACGACTGTCATGATGAATGAGACGATGACGTACACGATCAGGACTACCTTCCGAACCATGGAAGATCTAGATCAGAAAGGACAACGCGTAATGATTAATTCGTTCAGAGATGAAAAGTATAGTTACTTTCGCGTTCTCTTACGGTTAAGGTAGCATGAAAGATGACGTCCAAGAGGAGCCAGACTGCTGCATAGATTGTAACTTTGTGGACAACGGGAGCAGTGCCGTTCTTATTAGCCTCAGCCTCGACAGTCTCGTTCTCATATGGCATATGTCGACGGATGGGGAGCCCGGGATGCCTGGAGAGCTCATGATCAGCCCGACTAGAAAAGAAAAAATAAAGTAGCAAAATTGTCTTCCATCATTTGATTGAAGAAAATGAGATCAACGAGATCGCTGTTCGCTTACGTGCCATTAGGAAGTTGCCACCCAACTCAAACAGAGACTATCAGGTAATAACTCTCACAATTCTTCCTTTTCGCCTAATTTCCTCTTCCGCAAAATCTCTAAACTCATCTTGAATGAATTGCAGGGAGCCATGGTTCGGAAGGTAGTCCTGGTCTTGTACGTCATCGTCTCATTCATCATGACAGTCGTCACAATGGCTGATATCTTCGATAACGACTTGGACAGTGAAAGTGGAGAGCACAAATTCTGCAAACCCTGGAACGTCACCACTTGCAACATCAGAGAAAATCCATTCGGGTGCACAGACCTTCAAAAGCGGTCATTTTCCTATTGTCATCAGGCCAAAGATGCCCACGAACGCGTATCCAAAAGGATCCTATGAAACTCCGAAGCTCCATCCAGTTGCCTCCCCCACGAATACATCGTCTCCCGCATAGCTGAGAAGGTCGATCGGAAATCGGAACAGGGTCAAGACGGAAATACACATGAACAGATGGACCTAAATGAAATTAAAATAATCATTTAAATTTCAATATTGTAGGTATTCAGTATTCCGATGAAGGATAATAAGTGATATCAAATTGTTAACTTACCCAAAGCCAAGGTGGACACGAGGCACACCTCCCATGCATAAAAGTCTCTTTATAAATTATAATATCGCGTGATGAACAAGCAGACTGGTATTGACGATTCGTCAATGACGAAAATTGGAAGATGCACAAATTGCCACTTTTGCACTTGCTGTTAAAAAAGTTAGAAGCAGTTAGTGAAGATCACAATTATCGAAAGAATAATGTTTTAAATTCTTACCCAGAATGTTGAATGTGGTCTCACGAGAAATTCTCCGCGTCTCGACTACAACCTTCCGGGAAACTGGACGCTGACTAAACTTGACCGCTGTTGCATTTCCACCACCGGATTGTACTTGGATGAACCCGATTTCTTTTACATGTCATTCAATTCCGGACAATCACGGAAGAGAAGAGTTGACGAGCAAAGAAATCTCCTTTCACCAATCAATCAGCTTGTTTACACCTCGCTCATCCCTTCTCTCTCCGGTAAATAGCAACCGCAACGCAATTCAACCTTTTTCCCTACCCGATGGACAAGGTCATCATCCTCAATCTGAATCTGAATGGCTTCTAAAATACGCACAAGCTGCAACTCATCAAACTCAATCAATTCATTCGACCTTCCCATTTTGAATGCGCTACTTTTGATGACATCATGACATGATCATCTCAATCTCATTGACCTTTCTCAATCGCCACACCTTTCGTTTCGCCTTTATGCTTTCTTACAAGAAATGCTTTAATCATAATATGATTATGCGAAATGCAAACTAGAAGGTAGAACAAATCACAGCCAAATTCTATAGCTGAGCCAATGAATGAAATATGAGCATGTCTGATTTGACAAGAAATAGAAACAATTACAACTAAACTTGTTACTTTTAACTGGGAATTTTATTTTAAAAACAGCCAATTAAAGGCACACTTATCACTTATACAGGTACCCACTATCATTTTAGTCATTTTACTCCCTTCCATTATGATTTCAATTTTAGATAAGGTCAACAAAAACACTTTGAAAAAATATTATTACAACTGCTATTAAATACCAGCTATTCAATTTAAATAATTCTACTTTCCCTTTCGCGACTTTCCCCCGCCCTTCCCCTTAGAACTGCTTGGCATCTCATCATCTTTCTTCTTCCCTTTGGACGACGTGGAACTAGAAGCTTTAGAAGAGCTTTTCTTCTTCATCTTAACCATCGCATCTTTCTCAATAGACTCGTCTTCTTCCTCCGAAACGATTTCTCCTTCACCTTCCGCAAGTAATTCCTCGAGATCATCTTCTGCATTGCCTCCCCCGCGTCCTTTCTTCACTGGCTTTGCATTTGAATATGGCAACATCTCCTTGTTGACTTGTCTTGTAAATGCAGATTTCACTTTCGTCTCGACTCCAGCCATCGGGTCCTTTTCTCCAGGCCATACTGCAAGGTCTGTAATACTATCCAAGTCATCTCGGAGAAGAGTGTACTCCTAAAAAATAAAATAATTAATTAAAATCTCATCCAAACAATTCCATTTTAAGTGAAATCCTCACCTCCATAACCTTCGCAGCGCTTTCATGGTCACCTTGGGCCAACGGCTTTGTCAATGACCTCCTCAGATAAGGAAGATAATCCATATTCAACGCCTCCAAGCTCCCCGAGACATGAAGCTGAAGATGGGAATGCAAACTTTGCAGGAGTCGATGCCTCTTATTCTTATTCGAATTCTTTCCAAGCCACTGCGGAAACCCTATTTCTCCGACATATTTCGCCGACATATATTCTCCTGGTATATAACTTTGGAAAACGCCCTGAACCGGAAGCAAACCCCAGTTTTGATTTTTCCTAATAACATTCTCCACCAAATCTCCGTCAGCAAGTGAAGCCGCAGTTTTCGAAATGAGATCCATCCGCTTAAACCCATTTCCTCCGGCAGCGATTGGTTCAAATTTTGGATAATTTTCTTGGACAAACAGCGGCCCAATGTTGTAATCTTGGAAGAACAGTCCATTCTTTTCATGAATCGACATTTTATCCTGCTCTTCCTTCAAGAAAACTTTGCGAATGACCTCCCAAGGCCCGAAACGAAGATCCTTCTTGGGATTGTAGGCTTGATCCGACTTGCTCTCCTTGGAAAGCTCCAGCTGATGAAGAATCTGCCGGACATCGTTATCCGTGCTAAGAATCAACTGCTTAATTTTCTCTGGCTGAAGTGCCGTTGTCTTATCATCATTCTTCCCAAAAGCGAGTGTCTTGCAGCACAACGCATCCGCCACATTCTCCTTAAGTCCCCTCTTATTTCTTGTGTCTGACGCATTCAGTTCGAAGTAGTCGTAGCCAACCTCCTTCACAACTAGATGAGCAGTAGTCGTCTTTCCAATTCCAGGTGGACCAGATAACAGAGCAGCTTTGAAAGTTTTCCCTTCCGGATCCTTAAACCCGGGATAGGAAGCCTTTGCTTTGTCCTGAAAGTAGAAATTATTAATTAAAAATGGACAGAAAATTATTATTTTTATCCTTAAACAAGCTGTTTCGTACCTGCGACGAGCCATGATAGTTGAACCAATTCTGCAGCCATTTAAGAAGTTTCTTTGCATTGCTCGTATCAGCCGCTTGACCAACCACAGCCTTCAACGTCTTCGGTTTGTACTTATCAACCCACATTAGATCAGCTGGAGCAGATTGAGGTTGACTAACCGGAGAGGGCGGAACCGATGTTTCCTTCTTAATCACTTTTGGCTGCTCAGCTTCCTTTTTATTCTCAGGACTTTTGCTGGATTTCGCAGGTTCTGGTCTCTTAGGACTGCTTTTAGCCTTTTTATCACCAGCTGGAGAGTCAAACAGAGAAGCGTCAGCGTCATAATCATCGTCCGTCTTAAACTTTTCAGAATCACCCATTCCTTCTTCAGAATGAGGAACTCCGGAGTCTTGAGATGTTCCATTTGGATTAGACTTTCTAATCATGTCGAGAAATTCATCTTCAGTGATTTGAGGAATTTTGAGCTCCTCCGCTTTCTTCATTTTACTCAGTCCTGGATCATCTCCAATAATCAGGTAATTTGTTTTCTTACTCACGGAGCCTGTGACACGACCTCCATACTTGACAACGATGTCTTTGCAATCATCTCGCTCGAGGGAGTCTAGCAATCCGGATATCACAAAAGTCACTCCTTCCAAAAAGCCTGGAGCACCTTCTGGAATCTCTTTAGAGCCCAAGTTCCTAATTTTGAGCTCCTCCGCTTTCTTCATTTTACTCAGTCCTGGATCATCTCCAATAATCAGGTAATTTGTTTTCTTACTCACGGAGCCTGTAACTCGACCTCCATACTTGACAACGATGTCCCTACAATCATCCCGTTCGAGGGAATCTAGCAGTCCGGATATCACAAAAGTCACTCCTTCCAAAAAGCCTGGAGCACCTTCTGGAATCTCTTTGGAGCCCAGGTTCCTCGGCGTCATGCTCTTCTTCGCTAAAAACTTTTGGAAAGCCGCCTTTTGCGCATCGGTTAAAGGTTTTTTCTCTTTCGCTCCGCCTTCATCGTCAGTCGAGTCCTTTCCAGAAGTCTTTTTCCCTTTCTTACTGGTCGATGAAGGTTTCTCCTTCTCCTTGTCGACCTTTTTGCTCGGTGTAGAAGCCACTTTCTTTTTAGGATTGAAATCATCTTCGTCATCCTCATCATCATCTACCGAACGCTTCTGTGCTGCAGCGGAGGTTCTTGGCTTCGACTTCTCCTTTGTGACCGGAGTCGGTGCTTTAAAAGTTGGTTCATCCTTTGTTGGGCTAGTCTTCTTTGATTTGTCAGGTTTTGCTTCAGCAGGCGCACTGCTCTTTGACGAAGAAGGTTTTGATGATTTCTCCATTTTTTCTGGTGTTGGCGTCTCCATTTTCAACTTCCTCGGTTCTATTAAAGAAGCAACTGGTTTCTGGGGTGAAGCATGATTTCCATTACTCGGTTTCGATTTCGGTGGGGAAGATGTTGACGTGGAGGGCTTATCCTTTCTGTCCGGTGAAGGGGAAGGAGTCGCCTTGCGAGGAGAGGTACGTCTTGGTTGTTCTAATCAAAAACAAATCAATTAGTTCTCAATAAAATTACCATAATAAATTATTAACTATTTCAATTACCAATCTTATTCTCTCTCTTGATCGGAGCTGAACTAAAGAAATCTGCTGGATTAATTGGCTTCAGTTCTTTCTTCTTCGGTTCCGGCTGCTTCTCAATCCTCGCCACTTTTGCTGGTTTCTCCGCCGCTTTCTGTGGCAATGGCTTGAAATCATCCTCATCCGAATCAGATAAGACTTTCGCCTTCCTTTTCTTCTCTTTGCTACTACTCTTCTCCTCCTTCTTCCTCGAAGACTTTGGCAGCGGATCTTCTACATCCGAGTCGTCTGATATTACAATCGCCTTCCGGGATTTGCTTTTGCTACTCTTCCCATTCTTGTCTTTGTCCTTGCCCCTCGACGACTTCGGGAGTGGATCTTCTTTATCCGAATCATCTGAATTTCCTCTCTTAACTTTATCTTCCTCCTCCTCCTTCGATTTCTTCTTGCTCTTTCCTTTCTTAATCCTATTAGGAACTTCGACAAGGTCTTCATCCGAATCTCCGCCAGCAGCTCCCTTCGAAGATGATCCCGCCTTTTGGAAAAACGACGATATTGACTTGACCTATAAACCATTTCAAACCACATAAATCATAAAAAATGATAAATCAAATGACTAATGATTAAATCTCAACCAAAACAGAAATAATCTTCGCTAAGCACTAACCTTCATTCTTCGGAAGAATTTCTTCCACCTCCAGAGACAATTGTCTTTACTGAAATGATAAATTGATAAGCAAGAGGGACCTTCAAATGTCAAAACAACTTCTAATTCCACAAATCACTTGAAAATTTTCACTTTTTGATTTTTTACTTTTACTATTTTTAGATTTATCTGATTACTTTCAACTAATTGGGTTTAATCAATCTCAATCGAGTGAGAATGAAGTGGTGAATGGAAAGGAAAAAGTTCACCTTCACTTCACTCTAAATGTAAACTATCAAGCGCTAAAAGCACTGTTATGGGATAGCCAAGAGCCGAGTTTTAACGTTATCACATCAGACCCAGTCCATTCACGTCATAGTTGGCATATTCTCATGTGAAAAAGGTTTTGGTC
>JAHZMU010001896.1:0-10613 GCA_027743725.1 Rambutsinella grinnellia | reverse complement strand
GGTTGGTTGCCGATGCTCGGATTGATCGTCTTTGTATTAGCTTATCCGTTACAGGTTTGTTTAAAATTAAGAAGGGTTTAAAGAATGAATGAAAAGAATAAACTATTTCAGTATCTGCTAGCCAAAGGCAGTGGTTCAATGAAGAGGAAAGCGGCCCGCGTTAAGGATGACCGGATTTCTCTTGTCTCGCAAGCCATTCAGCACTTCAAGTTTTTAAAAATGTTTGGATGGGAAAGCTACTTGTTTGAGACGATTACAGGTAAATTGCTTACCCTTTTGACCTTTTCCCTTTTTAATCTGAATCGTTTTAGATGTGAGAGAAAAGGAAAGGAAATATATTGTGAAGGGTCAGCTCTTACAAAGCTTCTCGACGGTTTTGGGCCCAACTCTTCCCCATATCGCGGTTATTCTAACTTTCCTAATTTATATTAGTTCGGGGAATGAGCTCAGGCCAGAGCAGGTAAAATTAATTGAATGCTTTGGGGATTTGCTCTTTCATGCTTTTTCTATCGCCTTTAGGCATTTTGCATTTTGACCCTTTATGCGTCAAGACTAAGGCCTGTTTTGGCCAGGACGAGGTCCGCTTTTCGTGCTTGGTTCGAGGCTAAGGTTTCCGCTTCTCGTATTCAGGTGAAAGCTTGGGGGCATTTTAAATCGCTTTATCTTCATCCTCTCGCAAATCTTTCGGGGCTTAAGACATGGCTTATCTCTTTTTGTAATTCTTTTTGTATTTTTTAAAAACTTTTTGTAATTTTTAGGCCTTCACAACCCTCTTCGTTTTCTCACTTTTGTTCTTCTCGATCCGAATGTTGACGCAACTTTATGATTCGTTATATTCGTTCCGGGTTTGCAGTGAGAGGATGAAGGTAAAATAATTGAAGAAGGTAGTATTTAACTAGCTAATTTTTGATTTAGAGCCTTCTAGTAATTCCTGAAATGGAAAGGATTGCCCCACCCTCTGACTGTGAGGACTTTGCCATAATAATCTCAGACTTGAATGTTATCCGGCGCTCTATTGACTTGCGTCAAGACGAGACAAAGCAGATGAATAGTATTGAAAGGCTTTTGGGTAATAGTGGGAGTGAGAGTGATTCGTTATCATTCCAGTTGGGGCCGATAAGCTTGGAAGTGAAGAAGGGAGGATTTATTGGGATTTGTGGATATGTCGGTTCCGGTAAGGAGAGAAAAGAAGCTGGTTTTAAACACTTTTTTCTTACTACCCGGCTATTCTTTTAGGGAAAACTACCCTTTTGGAAACAATAGCTGGGTCAATGCTTAGGGACAGTGGAACTCTGAAGGTTTGCGGCTCCCTCGCTTACGTCCCCCAACACCCTTGGCTGTTCAAAGGCACTTTGAGGGACAACATCGTTTTTGGCGAACCCTTCAATTCCGTCCGCTACTATAATTGTGTTGATTCCTGCTGTTTAACAAATGATTTTGGGGTTCTTCCATTAGCCGATTTGACTCTAGTTGCTATTATTTCAAAATTAAGGAACCAGAAAAAGACCATTTTGTTCGTGACCCATCAGCTTCATTACTTGAAAGAGTGTGATGAGATAATTGTCATGTCGGATGGGAATGTTGTCCAAAGGGGGACTCATGAACAGCTCATTGAAGCCCAGGAATCAATCTATAATGGGCTGTGGGCGACTTCAGCAAACTTCCCGAGTGATAATGAGTCCATTTTGTAAGTTAATTTAAGAAAGTTTGAATTGAGCTGGTTTTTAGAAGATATTTTTTATTAGAATGGAAGACAGCCAAATGCTCGACATTCAGACTGAACCAAGCGCTGTCAATACGGCGAAGAAGCTTCAATTAGAGTTGGAGAAATCGAGGAAGGATGTCGAAGCTGAAGTTTACTTCCTTTACATAAAAAGCGCTGGAGGGTGGATAACCTTCTTGTTTGTGATTTTGGCTTTTACTCTGTCTTCGGGAAGTACGTCGTTTAGTAGTTGGTGGTTAAAGCAATGGTTTCGGGGCCCAAGTGATCCGGTTACTCTGTCAGAGAATGGAACCGTTACGGTAGAGAATGGGACAGTTATTGAGGGCACAGCACCAACTTTAAATGCCACCGGAGTAGCAGGAGTTGAATTGGAGACAAAGTCTGAATTTATTAGCATGGATTCGCTTGACTTCGTTTGGAACAGGAACGTTTACCTTTTCCTAATCGGGGTTATCTTTGCGACTAGTTTGTACAGAACGATTTACTTTGTAATGGCGACGATGCTGAGCGAGCAAGAACTTGCATAGGGGTATTTTGAGACAGTTCTTTTCGAACAGGATGAAAACGCTGGAGAAGTTGGGAACGGGACAGATTTACAATTTGTTTGCGAGGGATATGGATGAAGGTATGAAATAGCAGTGTAGAAAGAGAACAGTTAATAATTAATCAATTTTAGTTGATGGCAGCTTGCCGAATAACATCGAGAGCTTTTTGCAAAACGTCTTCATCGTCTTCACCGTCTTGGGTGTGGTTACAGGGATATTCCCGTGGTTTTTGGTGTTTGCGGCGGTCGTCTTCCTTGTCTTCGCTTATTATAGGAAGATTTACAAGTAAGAGATGAACTTAAATGGTTTGGATTATTTAATTAATTATTAATATCAGTATAGCGCTAAGGGACCTGAAGAGAATCGAGAGTAAAAGGAGATCTCCGATATTTGGGCGGATATCGGAAAGTGTGAAGGGATTGGCTACTATCAGGGCTTTTAATAAAGAAGGGTTGATGATTAAAGAGTTTGAGAAGTTGACTGATTCACTTTGTACAGTGACGTATACGTTTAATTCGTCAGTGAGATGGCTTTCGATAAGGCTTGATGCTCTTGCAGGTAAATTATAGATTTAAAATGGCTTGATTATGTTTAAAATGTGATTTTTTTCAGTTATGATAACGGGGGCTGTGGCTACTCTTGTTTTTATCTTCCACGGAGCAATCTCTGCATCAGCGGCTGGTCTAGCTTTGGCTTATGGAGCGCAGTTATCAGGCGTCTTCCAGTTTACAGTCAGGCTGGCTTCGGAAACTGAAGCGAAGTTTGTTTCTGTTGAAAGAATGCAGACGTTTCTCAGCCATGAGTTTACAGAAGACTTAGAGATTAGCCCGAGGGGAGTAGGGTTCCCTGAAAAGGGGGAGTATGTGAATGATATGCATCCAAACTGGCCTACATCAGGGCATGTCAAGTTCTCTTCGGTTACCTTAAGCTATTCATCAGACTCGCCAATCTTGAGAGAAGTTTCCTTCGAAGTTGAGCCCGGAACGAATGTCGGAATAATCGGGAGGACGGGTTCAGGCAAGAGTTCGATTGGAAACGCTTTGTTCCGCTTAACAGAATTAAAATCAGGCCAGATTCTAATCGATGGAGTGGATATCTCGAAGATTCCATTAAGAAAGTTGAGGAACTCGATGACTGTCATCCCACAGGATCCTTCAGTCTTCCACAAATCAATCAGATTCAATCTGGATGCCGGGGGGTTATACAAAGATCATGAATTATGGGCCGTCTTGGAGAAGACCGGATTGAAGAGTTGTGTAGACAATTTGGATTATGAAGTAGGCTTGAGTCATGGACAAAAACAGCTTTTATGTATAGCCCGAGCTTTATTACGCCAATCGAAGATTGTCTTCGTGGATGAAGCTACTTCAAACATGGATATTGAAACAGCAGCTATTGTAGAGAGATTGATCGCGTCAGAATTCAAGTATTCAACAGTGTTCATCGTGGCGCATAGGATGTCAGCTTTGGCAAGCTGTGATAACATTTTAATTATGGGGGATGGAGAAGTAAGTTATTTATTAAAAGCTAATTATGCTAAGCTAATATTAATCTGATTAAAGGTAAAGGACTTTGGCCCCGCAGACGTCCTCTCTAAAAAACCCGAGTTTAAACAAAGCTTCGAGAAATTCGAAAGTGTCGAGCTGGAATAATAGCTTTAAAAAAAAGACTTAACTAGTAAATAAAAGCTGTGATACTTTTTTAAATTTAAAATGCGTTTTATTTATAAAATGAGTTATAATTTATTTATTTACTACCAAATCTCACTGATTCATTTGATCCTACTTTTCTGGCTACATCTTGGGCCATGTGCTTATCAATAATTTGTTGTAAATCCTCCTCATCATCCTTTGACCCTTTGCTAATGAAACGGATCTCGTGTTGGGAGTCGTTGTGGCGCATGGATAATCTTGCTTGGGCTTGGACCATTCCAAAAGTGCTTTCGGCGGGGTCGAAACCTTCTCCATTTGGGAACTCTTCTTCTATAATGTACTCGGGTGTTTGGAACTTGTCTAGGAGGTGGGGTCCCATCACACCAATAAGGATACAGCCAATTGGCGCCGTGATGAGGACAGCGAGGATAGCCGTGTTGACAACGAGGGTAGCCGTAAACTGAGCGTTTGTATTGGTGCCTTCGGAAGCTCTGGTTAAAACGAGGGGGGCTAGAGCCGCCTAGAAAGAAATTTGTTAGATAATTGGGGATGCTTTGACTTGCTTTAATTAATTACTTGAACAGTAGCTTTAGGAATCCACGAAAGGGCGATAAAGAGCTTCTCCTTCATGTTAAATCCGGTCCCGAATGATACGCAGACGAAGGCGGCACACAAGCGGACTGAGAGGGAGATGAAGATGACGCCAAATGTCCTCGCTAAAAGTAATCCTTTGAAGGTATCATCGCTAAAATCAATTTCCTTCCCGATTGTTCCGAATATAAGGGGAATCCAGAGAACCCAGAGGTGGGCCAGCCACCCTTCTAGTTTGTGCATTGAACGCTTCCAATGGGCTTGGGATCTCCAGCCGAATCCTGCTATAAAGCTTGTGGTCAAAATCGATATAGAACCAGCGCTACTAAACCAGGTGTCATCATAGGCCATAACTGATGTGAAGTTGACGAGGAGCAAAAGGATTATTCTGTGGTGGGGCTTGTTTTTCTGCAGAATAAAAATAGATTTAAAAATTTGTAAGAAATCTCAGATTAATCAGCTTACGCTATTTCGTGCCGGCACGAAATGAAGAATCATCCCGAAAATTACGCCATGAACGATCCCAATTACGATCCCGATTATGCCGCCAGAGTAGCCTTTCCAGGGCTCAAAACCTTCGCGTTGTACCGGAACTGCCAAGCCTAGAGCAATCGTGTAAATTGAAATTGCTAAGACGTCGTCAATACTAGAGGCTGCTATTAACAAAGTTGGAATTCCTTTTGCTACCCCGTACCCATCCCGCTTCAGAGTTAGAGCGCCGGGGACGACCACAGCGGGGCTTACAGCGGCCAAAGCAAATCTAAGAAAAATCAGTTTAAAAATGGCTTGCTTTTTAGGAATTTTAAGATTAGATAGTCTCAAGTTACCCGCCGACAAAGCACATCGCAAGTCCCATCCGGTCCGTCGGATGTTCCTCCAAAACATTAAAGAAAATGTAGTTGCAGAGGGCGCACGTAGAAGCTTCTATGATGCAAGGTCCAAAAGCTAATAAGGGGACGATGCCCTTGAGTTTCTTCAATTGCTTGGGGCTGAGTTCAAGTCCTGCTCTTGTTAAGATTATGCCTAATGCTATTAGTCTAAAGAAAATAAATGATAAGCAGGAGAATGAAAAGTGGCTTTTGGTCTTTGTAATTCTTACCGAATCGGCTTGACCCAAACGTTAATCGTGTGCTTAGCCAACTTAACACATTCGATCGCGAGTGTTTCATTTGTAAACCTTCCACAATCCCGATACTCCAATCCCTTCATAGCATTAAAGACGTTCAGGGGTTGACAATTATTATAAATTATTCCTAATATTAGGGGCCCCAAAAGACTTGGAAAGTTTAGAAATTTCTTGAGAAGGACTCCAGTAAACAAGCCGGTTATTTCGATAATCATCAGAGCAAAAATAGGTCCTTTCACCCAAGCCGGGTTCCTACTAGCGATGTAGTCATCTTTACCCAGTCGCTTCTCATTCTCACTGAATGGTCGGAAGATGTGAAAGAAGAGACCCCAGAGAAAAAAGATTATGAATGTAAACATTATTATTCTTCCTAGAGTTCCTCCGGGTGGACATTTTATAAAGTTGATGACGTAATCGGTGAAAGTCATCTCGTTCATGTTACGGTCCTCGCGGGGTGCCCAGCATTGCAAACAGCCTTGGCACCAATCCGGGTAAAATCTTAAATTAAAGACGAATTAATCCATTTCTATCTCGATGAATTGATGAATGAATTGGTTTTTAATTTATGATTACTAATTACTTTATGACACTACTACTTTTCGAAGCTAATCTCAACTGTTCGAGGTCATCAGGCTCGTCTCCAGCTACCATCTCGATTAGACCTGGGCCTTGAGACATATCCGACATTTTCCTCCTCCTTCTCTCCATTTCAGCCTCGTTATCGCCACGCTTCGAACGCTGCTCATCGTTTGAGATTGCATCTTGCGACATCTTGACATGAAGCGAACGGTGAACTGATTTCTCTGGCATTACCTATTATTTATCTTAAAGATATTTCTTCATCAACAATTACAAACTAATAATAATAATTGCTATAAAAAATAAAAGGGGATGGCAGAAAATATCTAAGCAAAAATAATTTCCAAGAGAGATTTCTAAAAAAGGATAAGAGGGAAAAGTCCATGGCTACTTTAGTGTCTTTAAGGTCATTGGTCATTGAAGAATACAGCTTGGTCATTCTTGAAAAGATTTTCATAGACAAATAAGCTAATGTTTACCCAGTTATGTCACAAGTATAGCGTCATGATTGATGTGAATAAGCATATGTCT
The DNA here is from genome assembly GCA_027743725.1 of Rambutsinella grinnellia. NCBI lineage: Eukaryota > Metazoa > Arthropoda > Collembola > Entomobryomorpha > Entomobryidae > Rambutsinella > Rambutsinella grinnellia. The sequence goes on along the minus strand of JAHZMU010001896.1, from coordinate 3,866 downwards.
GACAATTACCTCATTTATTACTCAGCAAAAAAATCCCCGATTACAATCAATTAGGTTCATGTGACCTTGCGCTTATCTTATCTTTTTTGCTCGCACACTTTCCATGAAAAAATGATTACGATTTGCAAATTCATAACCATTCCATTTCTCGCCACTGTCTAAAATGAAGTAATAATAAAATCGTTTAGAAAATGAACTCTCGAACGCCCAAACACTCTCGGGGTCTAGTCTGGTGGATTTGGAAGCAATTATTCTTCACTTTTCTGTTTATTTTAGGATGCTTCCAACTAAGCTATTTCTTTGATTATCATTCCAATACTTATTCTGCTTGTAGCTTTCCGAAAGTTGAGGTTTATACGGAGGCTGTTATAGACTATTTTAAATTAAATCCGTTTTATGCTAATTGTGATAAGATTCCTCTGCTATTTTAATTCGACGCTGAATGGGACTATTGTTCCTGTGAAGAGGAAAGAAGAGTTTAATGAGTTGGGAGTGAAGAATTGCTGTTATAAACAGTTTTGGGCTGTTGGGACGGATGACAATAGTATAAAGTAAGCTATAAAATAATATTCTGAGAAATTAAAACAATAGATAATTGACCTATTAAGGTTTGGCGATGGATGCCACCCCCTTTCGCTTGAGGAAGAGACGAGGATACCGGATAAGCATGAATTTATATCGATTTGGTGCGAGAAAGGAGGGGAGCAAAAGCTCTTTGACTTCCACGCGTTCACTCCGATTAAGCCGGAAGTGGAGGAAAGGCTCGACAAGGTTCAAGATGGAAGGGAAAAGGTTAACGTAGTTATTCTTGGGATTGACTCTGTCTCGCGGATAAATTTTGAGAGGGTAATGCCTAACACGTCAGCTTATCTGAAGGAGTTGGGAGCGGTGGAGATGACGGGCTATAATAAAGTTGGAGGTAGGTCTTGATAAATTAGCTATAAATTATTTAGCTAATATCTAATTTATCTTTAGATAATACTTATCCAAACATCCTCCCATTCCTCGCTTCCCAATCCGCTTCCGAAGTGGATTGGGGGTGCGGCTGGTCAAAAACATTTGATACTTGTCCGTTCATCTGGAAAGCATACGCGGAGAATGGCTACAGAACATCATATTCGGAAGAAGGAGATAAGAAAGTGGATGGGACAGCTTTCAATTACATCCGGAAGGGATTTAAGGAACAGCCCACGCATTATTACATGAGGCCCTTGGCAGTTGCCTTTTGGAAAAGTGATATTGTGACAACAAAGCAGCTTTGCTACGGCCCACGGTTCGCCTTCCAAAACGTTTTGAATCATATAAAAAAGTTTGTTTATAAAATGAATGGGATTGGAAAGCCCTATTTCCAATTTGCATGGACGGCTCACGCCCACGATCATATTAGAGCTGGGGAAATAGGAGATGCTCCCGTTTTAGATTTGCTAAAGTGGATGAATAACAGCGGCTATCTTAACAATACAGTATTTATCTTGATGAGTGATCACGGGTTAAGATTTACTAGTTTTCGGGAGACTCTCCAAGGCCAAATCGAAGATAGGTTGCCATTCGTCCATTTATTATTACCCGATTGGATCAAAGCCAAGTATCCTCGTGCTTATCAGAATTTATTAGAAAATAGGGAGAAATTAGTGACAACTTATGATTTACACGAAGTCTTAGTCGACCTCTTAAGTCTTGAAATGGAAGACAATCAGATTGAAAAGAGAACAGCAGCTTTAACAAATGAGTTTTTCTTAAATTCGACTATTTCTAGAGGCATTAGTCTCTTCCTTCCTATTCCAAAAGAGAGGACTTGTGCTATGGCCCAGATTGACCCCAACTATTGCTCTTGCAACGCCATGCGAGAGATCCCTCTTGGAGGTGAAGAAGCAATGAAAGCCGCTTCAGTCGCTGTTGCCCAAATAAATTCGATTACAAAACCATTCAAGGACTGTGCTAATCTTGAAGTATCTCAAGTGTTAATTGCCCAAAGTGTTTCAGAGGCAGTGGGAGTTTGGCAAGGGATCAAAATCAATTTTGAGACTAAGCCTAGCAAAGGCACTTTCGAAGCTTTAGTCCAAGCAGGGCAGAGTGAAGAGTGGAAAGTTGTGGGGACTATTAGTAGAACGAATCTTTATGGGAATAGTAGTTTTTGCGTTAATGATACATTTGTTAAGTTGTATTGTTACTGCGTTTAGTTAAAAGTTAAGAAAGTTTAAAGATTTTTATTTTTTTTTAAATAAAGCATTAAAGTATTCGTGTCGCACTTCAGTTTCATGAGTCATGACCGTTCTCATCGAGTCTCAGCATACCATTTACGTAGCTATTCATAAGCACTTTAAGAGTTACGTCATAATCCTTTTGATAAATACACGGGTCACGTTACACGCATCCGTTCTAAGAGGAAAAGCTATAATATTGTAGCCGGTAGCCGTATCATAAGCGATGTCATTTTTTTTTGGTATGATTATGCATTTCATAAGATGAAACCATTCATGAAACTCTGAAAGGATGTGGTACGATATGAGTTGATATTTGATGTCAGGTTTCGCATTACTTAAAAATCATAAGGGTTGTCATTTCCAGCTAGAAAAAAAAGACGAGAGCTTTTAGGATTGAGCTCCCTTCAATTTGTCTGAAACGCAAGTCCTAATTTTGCTATAATTACCCGATTTTTTCTCAAGAGTGTGTCCCCATTTATCTAAAAGTTGTATACATATTCTGCATGAAACTTGAAACCAATCATTAAAAAAATTCTCAGTAAGAATTTCTTCACACGCAATCGAAGGGCACGCCCACGAAATGATGACATGCAACATTTGAAAAGAGTGAGCTATTGTCCATGTTCTTTTGTTCCCATCCTGTCGATAACTGTTGGGATTAGAGGGGCTTATCTTATTTTGTCAAGAGCTTTTGGAGCTCGCTCGTCTCCTTTCGAAATGGAGAATAGCTGAATTTATATTTTAGAGCTAAATTTAGTTTTTGAATAGTTAGAAATGATGGGTTCCCGTGTGAAAATTCGGAGGGCAATATGGCGGATGTGGAAACGAACAATATTCGCTCTTATCTTCATCATAGTGTGTTTCCAACTAACTTACTTGTTCCGCCATTCGAATGCAAATGTGGCTTGTACGTTCCCAAGTGTTGACCCTTTTAACGATGAAGTAATGGGATATCTGAGAGAGAACAGGTTCGAGGTGAAATGTGACAAAGTGGAGCTCCTCTTCAATTCGACTGTGGATGGGAGGATTGTCCCGGTGGATGTGGAGGCGTTTGGAAGGCTGGGGATTAAGAGCTGTTGCTACAAAGAGTTTTGGAGGGTTGGGGAGGATGACCTTTCTATTGAGTAAGATAGTTTATGAAGGAAGGTGGGAAGAAAGTTAATGGATGGATGTTTTTTAGAATGGGGGAGAACTGCCATCCGGTTTCTTTGGAAGGAGAGACAAGAATATCTGAAGAGAAAGAATTTGTTGCTGTTTGGTGTGAGGATGAAGGAGGAAATGGGAGCTTTGTTGACTATCATGCTTTCATCCCGATGAGGAAGGAGTTGGAGGAGAGGCTGGATAAAATCGGAGGGAAGAAGGAGAGAGTGAACGTAGTTGTTCTAGGAATAGATTCTGTCTCGCGAATGAATTTCATGAGGACGATGCCCAAGTCGTATAAGTATCTGGAGGAGTTGGGGGCGGTGGAGATGAAAGGATATAATAAAATTGGAGGTAGAAATAATTAGCTTATAGCTTTTGGATGAAATGAAATGATTTAATTTTGTTTTAAAGACAGTACTTATCCAAACATCTTTCCTTTACTCGCGTCCCGCTCCGAAACGGAAGTGGATTGGGGCTGTGGTTGGTCAAAGGCTTTCGACACTTGCCCTATGATCTGGA
>JAHZMU010001895.1:0-13868 GCA_027743725.1 Rambutsinella grinnellia | reverse complement strand
CTACAACACCAAATAATTAATTTGCTTTCTTGCTTTCTATGACATGCGCCTTTCTAAAGTAAAATATTATTTAGAAATTTCATATTCATTGACCTTCAAAACTTTTACCATAAAAGTTTCATCATTTGCTTCCATTTAAGAAAATTACACAATGTTTTGCTTTCCGCTCCGCTACACAAGACACAATAAACATATTCTGTGCTAATAATCAGCATGAGTGACTTGGTTTTAAATTTTACAAACAACTTAAATGTAAAAAGGCACAGCATTTACGTAATAATAAGGATAAATTGTTGTATTCTTCAAGAATGGAACATACGCAAACACAAAAATCCACATATCTCGTGGAAACGTTTTCTGAAAGCTGTGCCATTCCTTTGAAAACTCTACTTTACATTTACTACATAACTTTTACCATCCCATTTAGACTAATTTACGATAAGAATCAATGCAAGTATATACTCCGTGTCAGTTTAATACGAAAGGTGACATGCTTAATCCGAGTAATATTAAGATTTTTTCAGCTCTTCCTTTATTTCTACAATTTGTTCAATCACATCGAATATTTCACAGCTGCAGTACGAGTTTTCATAATTGGTGTAATTTCTTTAACAACCCTTTGCAGCATTATATTCACTCTTCAAATGTGCTCTGTCCAGTTTCAAGCCAAAATTCTTTCACTCATCAATTTAATTGAAATGCAACAAAGCGGATTAACTTCAAGATTTTCAACCAATAGCTTTTTTGCAAGTCATAAAGATCAGTTGTGGATTTTAGGTCATTGTCTAATAGGCATTGTTCTATTTATATTGGGCTTGCTTCCCCGAATATTCGGAGTGATTTGGTTTACCACAAGCAGTGTAGACTGGATAAGAGATCTTCAATTTTATCTTTACTTGATTGAATTAGAAACGGCTATTACAATTGGTTGCATTACAGTCTTTATGTTTTGTATTGCAACTACATTCAACTCAGCAGCTTTGTATTTGGCGAAAGCTTTGAAAAATTGTCAGAATTATTGCTTTTTAAGCCAAGATGAGGTAAAATGATTAAAGAAATTTGCTTTTCACTTTGAAGAACTGTTTTGATTATAGATTTCATACCATTACCGGAAGCTAAAGCAAGTCAAGGATTATCTGACATGTCAAACCCTCTTGTTGGTTTATGTCGGGATGCAAAGCACTACACTTTGTTGCAGTGTCTTGTTCATCCTCCTTAATATGGCTGATGCATTATATGGAGTGGGGATTGGTCTATGCTATTTTATTAGTATTTTGGTCTACTCGGCTAAAGCTAGCTGTAATGTAAGTGGCAAGAATTAAAAAATGCAGCTAATTATTATATTTGTGGCTAAAATAATTTTCCGACGTTTGGACAGATTCAATATATTTCGCAACTATTATTGGAATCGCATAAATCACGGTCATTGAAAAGAAAGAAGTCTATTCAAAAAGGATTTAGAATTTATGAGATAAGTTCGGGCATGTTTGGACTAGCTTGCAAGGATATATTTATAATTAATTATGCTCTAATTGGTTATGTGAGTACTTTTGTGTCAGGATTAATTAATTCTTTTGAAGTGGATTTTAAAAATTTAATTTGCAGCTAGCCATCAACCTCCTTTCAAATGTGACGCTTGTCGTGCAGTCTTTGGGCGATGTGGAGAAGGCGTTGGAATTGGAAAACATAACGGAAATAATAAACGAATAAATTACTTCACTAATTTCTATGATGCTTTTAACTCGATTGTCGTGCAGTCTTTGGGCGATGTGGAGAAGGCGTTGGAATTGGAAAACATAACGGAAATAATAAACGAATAAATTACTTCACTAATTTCTATGATGCTTTTAACTTTGAAGTTTTAATTAATTAAATATTGATTTTTAAAGGCTTAATGTAATTCCGTTTTCACTACCAACGAATCAACGGTTTATTCACTTTTCAAAATGGTTCATGCATCAAACCCAAAATATTCTGAAACGTTTCCAGCTCATGGGGAACTTCATTTAAAAAATTTCCTTGATATTCTATACTACAGTTGGGTTATTCCATTCAAGGCAGAATATAACGTTAGCCAACGGCAATATAATATTCGTGTTTGCTTTTATCGACAGGTAATATTAAAATTTCCATTCCTGAAGCAAAATATAAATTTTTATCTTTCAGATAACATGCATGCTCCGAATAATTCTGGAGTTTTTTCAATTTCTTCATTTCTTTATTGCATATACTAATTATTTTCATTCCATTCCTCCAGCCATAAGAGTGCTTGTGACTTTTATGGTGCTTTCAAGTTTAACCTTCAGCATTTTGTTTTCGCTTTTGATGTCATCCAAAAGAGCTCAGCTATCTTTTATAGATATCTTAAATCTAATTAATAATGGCAGAGACAGGCTACATAATCAGGCTCAATATAAGAGTACCTTGATTAAGGTAATATTTCACTGCTCCGCTGGAATCCTACTTTTTGTAGGTGCCTCACTTCCCCGAATACTTAAAGAGGAATTGTACAATCCTGGAAAAATTGGGAGGATGCAGATGGTCATTGAGCATTTGCTCCAAATGGTTGAATTGGAATCTACTGTTATAAATGGCTGTGGAAATACTTTGCTATTTTTTATAGCAGAAACTTTTTATTTATTAGTGGTTCATTTAAGCACGAGCCTAAATGATAAAAGCTTCAATTCAAACGAAGAAGAGGTAAATGATAAAATAATATTTTAAAATTTAAGAATTAAATCAATTGCTTTCCTCGTTACGCAGGTCATACATCGTTATCTAAAATTAAAGCAAGTAATTGCTAAATTCAATTCGCTGTCTCCATCCCTTCTATTCACGTCTTTTATTGTACACTTCTCAAGTATTTGTATGACCCTAATGTTTATCATTTACAAGATTCCGAATACAATGTTCGCATCTGCTATTTTCTTTTTATACTATTGTGCATTTCTAATTTACTCCTCAAAAGGATACTGCGCAGTAAGCTTTTTAAATTTATTTTTCATTCTAGAGCTTTCACTAAATACTTTTTCATTTAGATGCAAAACATTTCTTTACATTTCCCATTATCTTTCCCAAATGGGAGAAGGAGTAAAAACTCTTTTCGCAAGCAACTAGTCGTATTTAATATAAAGGCTGGATTGGTGGGGATATCGTGTAAGAATATTTTTGTAGTGAGCTACGGACTGGTAGGATTTGTAAGTAAATACTTTATATTTTAATATAATAAACGTACTAATGAGGAGTGATATATGGGATTGTGTGAAGGTATTTGTTGATGTCCTATCAAACTTCACAATCGTTCTTCAATCCATGAGTTCCATGCAAGAACCAAAGAATTGAATTAGGAAAATGGCAAATCGTTTATTGGAATTATGTTTTGGATAAATTCACGAATAAAGATTGCATCCATGTATTATAACCTTAAGCAATTTACAAAATTAAAATCATTTCAAACTTGCCGTGACCGCACACACAAGCGTGTTGACACAAGAATTTCAATTTTGTATTTCTTCCGCTGAACCTTAAGTTGTGTTGAGTTATATTTGCTTATTTTCTTATAAATAGAAATGTTCTCTTCCAATTTCATAGAAACGTTCCCAGGTGATGGGGAGCTCATCTTAATAACATTCATTGATATTTTATATTATACGTGGACAATTTCATTTCGAATGAAATATAATGAAAGGCAAAATCAATATGTTTTAGAAATGAGTCGTTGTCGTCGGGTAAGTAAAAACTGCGCATAAAATCGATTGATTTTATCAAACACATAATTCTGGTATTAAAATATTTAATTGCTCATTGTTGTTTTACGCAGATAATTTGTCTATTTCGGCTCGTGACCAAATTTCTACAATTATTTCAACTGTTTACCGTATTGAATTTTATTAACCTCGTGACTCCTCCAGTCAGAGTGTTTGTTTTTACAGTTATTTCAATCTCAATGCTTTCAAGTTTATTAGCTTCGTACTTGATGGTTAACAAAACGTTCCAGCTTACATTGCTCTCAATTATTAACTTAATCAATGACAATCGTACGAAGCTTATCAGACCTATTAATACTAGCAGCAATGGCCAAATTTTTACCAGATTTAACACGACAAAATGGATGGTCGTATTTCATTGCATAATAGGCATCATTTTATTCGCTGCAGCCTCTGCTGTTAGAATTTACGCTGCTTATCTTACCTTTCAAGGGAACTCATTCTGGTTAAGGGCCATCTCATTTAGTATGCAATTTATTGAATTTGATTCAACAATTATAAATGGAAGCTGGGCTGTCTTCATATTCCTCCTTGCAAAGACATTCTATTATTTAACAAAGCATTTAACTAATCGTCTGCAGTACAGCCAAAACTACTGCCTAATTAGAAACGATGAGGTAGTTTTTTATTAAAAGTTTACAAGCTCTCAACCATTAACAGAAATATTTTATTTAATCCCTTTTGTAGATTGCCTATCATTATGAAAAGTTGAAACAAGTTGTATTGAAGACTAACTTGTTATCCGAATCGTTGCTGATGATATACTTAATTATGCAATGCGCAAGCTTTTGCACTTCATTAATGTATATCGTTTTTGACATGGCAAATGCTATTTATTCGTCCCTGATTTCTTTCGTGTACTTCTCATTATGCCTGGTCTATGCGGCAAGGGCAAATAGAATTTTGACAGATGCAGCTTATTAGTAAATCATTGCTTAGTTTTTCCTCTACTAAGAAACATAATCGGAAACTTAAACACAAAACGTTACGTCAGGAAATAGCGTTATTCGAAGCATATTCTGGATCGATTGGAATTGCATCAAAAGACATGTTCATATTTAGCTACGCTTTTATTGGCTCTGTAAGAAATTAATTTTAAGAAGTGACTATGAAATCGTTTTATAACATCTTAATAATATTCTCTTTCTTTCCAGTTGATTGTTAGTCTTGTCTCAAACATAACTATTGTGGTTCAGTCAATGCGTACAATTAGCTTAGGAATTACTAACGCCACGGCAGACGGCAGGATTTTGAGTGTAATCTGATGTAAGTATATTACCTGAATATTTTATGCCTGAGAATCTTAACAATAGCCCATTGTCAAAGAATTGAAACGTCTGGAATAAGCAAGTAGTCCAAGGGCAATTTAATGTGAAAAAATGCTAAAATAATTTAGATAAAATGATTAAATAATATAAAGCCACGTGTGAAAAACCACAGCAAACATTTTATAAGTTATTTCACGGTTTAGATCTCTACTGATCGTGATCAAGTCTAAATTTAGACCGGCTATTTCATCTTAAATTTTTAAATATATTTTCTTAAATGCAGTGCAAAAAGAGAAATTATATATCGCATCGTGAAATTAAAATTGCGACTTTCCCCAAAGATGGAGAAATTCCATTAAAACTTCTATTCGATTTTTATTTCTACACTGGTCTTAGTCCAATTAAATTTACTTTTGACAGAAAGGAAAATAAATATATTCATAAATACGGAGTTGTTGGAATAGTAAGGTTGCTTTTATTTAAAACTTTAAATATTCATTTGCAAGTATATCTGTTTGTTTCAGGCCATCTTTCTTTTTCACATAATTGTCCAAATAATTCGGGTAATTTACCGCTTCCACCACGAAATGCGTGGGGTATTTTCCATACCTGGACCAATGAAGGCGTTTATATTTCTGTTGCCAGTCTCCATATTCTTTTGCGGAATGAGCTATGTTTATGTGATTTTTTCAAAAAGTTTTAAAATTAACATTTGCTCCGTTCTGAACTTGATTAATGATGAAACCGCGCATATCACTTCTCAAACGAGGATATTAAAAATGGCAAAAATTCGCTTATTATTTCATTTCACATTTGCCGTTGTCATTCTGGGTTTGGCATCAGTAAATTCTCTTTTCAAAAGCAGATATTTCGAAGTTATTAACTCCGTTTTAGACAAAGACTTCAGAAATAATTCTAAAATTGCTTCGACTTTAAAAGTTATTAATATCTTTTGCGTGGGCGTGGGAGAAATAGATGGATACTTTGTCTTCTCTGCTTCACTTCTACTCTTGTTTGTTACAGCAAGGTTGATGCTCTCAATAGCTTCATATTTGTCTAAGTCTTTGAAAGATAATATGAAATTTTGCGTGTTTTCCAAATCTCAGGTATAAAAAATAAATAGAAGTTTAAAGTAATTCCTAAACAACATCTTTTCATTGCAGATGACTAACAATTGCTTAAAAATTCGCCAAGCTTTTATTCTCATGAATGAAGCCATTGCTCCCATAACCTTTTCAATGATAACTTCCATCTATCTTACAATTTGTTTGGGGCTTGTATGGACAATAGTTGAAGAAAGTAGCATCACTAACCCTAATTATATACGGATTTGCTACTTCTCTTTGTTTTTACTTTTTTCGGCAAAGGCATCAAGAAAGGTGAAAGATTTATTTACATATTTGGCAATTTTATTGCAGGAAACTATTTGCAAAGTTGGGCGTTTTCAGATTCAGCAAATTTTAAAAGAAACTAGTTTTGCACTGGGCAAAAATGTGATGACAAATTGCTTATCTCAAAGATGCTTCTACTTTCAAGCTCTTTCAGGGGGCTTTGGTATTGATGCGTGGAATATTTTTGTCATCAATTTTTCCTTTTTAGGAATGGTAAGATTAGTTTTTTAATTACGTGATTAAAATTAACTACTTAAAATAATTATTCTAGACAATCATTGGAATGCTTTCAAACACAACACTTATTATGCAGTCAATGTCATTTATTCGACAATTAACTTCGGAATCTAATAAAAACTCCACTGGATCTGATTAGAAACTTTGACTCTCCAATAATAGATTACACTAATTAAAAATTGATTATAAATTAACTCTAAAAGTATTAATTTATCAAATTAAAAAACAATTTAGTTAACTTTCTCTTCAAGTCCACTATTTGTTTATTTAAGCTAAACTTTACAATTGATTGTCAATGTCGTCTAGTGGTGAACTTTACATTTAACAGAAATTCCACTGTTTCAAAATATAGTCAGAATATTTTTCAAGCATGAGTTCGCATCACACTCCACTTATTCCAGAAACATTCCCAAGGAATGCAGAGCACGGTCTGAAAGTAATTCTGGACATTTGTTTCTTCACCTGTCTCATCCCCTTCAATGCAGTTTATAATCCATCCCTTAACAATTATAGTTTACATGTCTGCGTGATAAGAAAGGTAACTATTTTTAAACATTCCTCTCCACTAACTCTAATGCAAAATATAATATGAATAGATCATCTGTATCATCAGGATAGTCAACCAGACTTTCTTCCTTTTATTATATTTTTTCACTTACGAATCCTTCCTCGGCATTTTCACTTCGACCATAAAAGCATTTGTTTTTGCCGTAATCCTAGGCCACAACTCTATTGCGGTTGGATTCTTAATTTTAGCTTGCTCACAACGGTTTCAAATGTCCATAATAGCAATTATGAATAATATTCGAAGGGGCAATCTCCAAAGAATAAGCTATACCAGCCATTCAAGATACAAAATTGGGAACAAATTTTGGATAAAACTAACCGCTATTTTTAACTTCACTTGCTGTATCTTTTTGGTTATTGCTGTCTCTTGGAAAAGGCTTTTTCTAATTAAATGGGGAAACCATTCCGAGCTAACGACTCTAGACTTGATTTTCCTCAAGGTCTATAGTATCAGCGTACTTGATACGACCATTACGACCGGATGTGTAACTCTTTTTATAATTTACATTGTGATTATTTTTAACTCAATATCCCGGCACGCATACTTTAGCCTGAGATATTATAAAACCTTTATTTCTCTCAACTGCAAGCAGGTACAATTTAAAATAATATTTGTTAAGTTTTTACCTAGAAAAGTCAGATTATTACCATCTATATTCAGATTCTTGACTATTACAAAAATCTTCACCATGTCACTCATGACCTTGTTGGACTATCTCCAAACTTGATGCTTACGTGGGTCTTTATACAAATCGGAAATGCCTGTTGGTTTGTAATGGTCTTTGTTTTCGATTATTCCGGAATGTTATATGCGTCAGGGATATCTGTGGCATACTTCATCATCTTTTTGATACTATCCGCTGAAGGATGGCGTAATGTAAATTAATATGATATTAATTTAATATCTAATTACTTGATCGTAAAATAACTTCATCTCCTCCTAGCAGGTTCGCAAAATATCTAATTTACTCCTTTCATCTGAAAAACATTCAAGGGAAAGCCAAAATTTGCATAGACTTTTGGCAGTTTACGAAATAAATGCTGACTTGATAGGTATCAAGGCTAATGATTGCTTTGTGATTAACTATGGCTTTATTGGTTTGGTATGAATTATTTACAAGTACTCAATGGTTAATTTGCTAAGTTTGATAATTTAATTGCAGTTAATATTAACAATTTCTTCGTATATTACCCTCGTGATCCAGTCAATGAGTTCTATACAAGAGGCATGGAATATTGCACGGGCATCAATGACAGTCTCCTAACGATTTTAATTACCAATTGTTCTGAAACAAAAACGTGCAAAATGGACGCATTGTCTATTGATTTTAGATTTGATCTCTTAAAACTTTAGATCCGAATTAATATACAGCAAAGCATCCAAACTTCTATCAACAATTGACCTATAATAGCCCACATTTCTATTCTTACTAATAACAAAATATTTCCCCACATTTAAATCCAATAGGTCTAAACGAAGCGGCCACCTTCCTTTGCCACAAGCTCCCTCCATTTTTAAGCTCTTCCCTCCACTTCCTAATTACAGCTTTAGACCCGTCATAAACTTTAGCTGCGTGTGGTAGACTGCATTGAATGCAAATAATTAATAATAAAGTTGCAATCGGAAATGCCCAGTAAATCCCAGGCAGAAATGAATACCCTTTACACGTCCCCCAAACCGCATGAGCCACAAGGACTAACCCAATAAACATTAAGATAGCAACTAACTCAGAATTTCCTTTCTCTCCAATACTATAAATTACGGAAAGCTTTCTGTACGTCTTGAATAAATAGTTTTGGACTCTCCTCGTCCTCCTAAAGCTTTTGTTAATGTGTTCCATTCTTTCTAAAAGTGACCTTGAAATTTGCACACTCACTAAAGCTATAACAGCTCCTATAATGCATAGCCTAGTGGCATCCAGAAGAACGAGAAATGAGAGTAAAAAGCTTATTAGAAAACTTATAAGAATAATTCCTGATGACCTGTGCTCTGCAGGTGGAAGGCACGGCTCTATTATGAAATTGAATGGTTCAAAGTTAAAGAAAGTTCCTGAAAAGGCTATAATGAAGGTAATAACAGGTGTAAATATGATATAAATACAAATCCATATTCCAAGCATGTCCGTTTTGTTTTTTCTACAAAGTTGTTGGATGGTTCGACTGTTCTTTCCAAGCAGTATACTCAGAATGGCAATATCTGGAAAGTTCATTCGATTTCATTTAAAAGTAATTTATAAATTTACAGTTTAATTTTTTAAACCTTTTCCGAATTCCATCTCCAACTTCCGCAATTCATTAACAAATGCGACTACATTTGCTCCGTAAAAATTTATAATAAGAGAAGATCCAGATATGGCAATCGCCTGCAAAAAACATGACTGAAAAGAAGTAGACATTTCCTGTTTCCAGAAACTTCTCTTGACTGTGGTAATACTTGAATATCATAAAACTTGATATTCCAAGTCCAGAGAAAGGGATTAAAATTAAAACGATGAAATTGAAAGGGAGGAGCTTCCAAGAATTTTTGTGAATTGCCAACGAATTGTTTTTCCATTGAAGGGGCATTTGGTAAGTGAAAGCAGTTATTGATTCCAGCAGTGGGAAAGAATTCCATATGAAATCTGAAGTTTCAGAGTAATTTACAAGTTTGTTTATTTTCTTAGCTTCCCCCATTTTGGGGATTTTGCTTTTGATTATTAACGACATGGGAAAAATGAAGAAGCGTTTAGCTTTCCAAGGAACTTGGGTGGATAGAAATGATGTAGATTTTTTCAGCTTTTTATTTTGATCGTGACGACTAGCATTAGTCTTCATTCTTAGACTATTTGTTTGATCCCAAATTTTTGTTTTCGGTGGCTTAAAAAATAGTCTGGTTAAAGTAAGTCTAACATTAAATTTTTTTTTAAATTGGCATTAACTTTCTGTTTTCAATTTAATGAACATTAAAAGAGGCAAACATTTTAATAAATAGCAATTTGCTAACTTCAATTTTACAATAACATGTAACATTGCTTAGTTTGAAGGAAAAAATAATCAAGCACTAAATAATGAAATGAATTAGTTTTGCCATGGTCAGCCAGAATTTTAAATTAAGTTGGAAAATATTTTGCAACAAAGAACCCACGATTTCAATTGCTATGAAATATTACTTAATTCTTTGGAAATAATCAATTGCTTGAATTATGAAATATGTAAGTTATTTCTTATATAACTTATAAAGTTTTCCTACGCGCGACAAATCACATTGTCATACTTGAGGAAATGCCATTTTATAAATTAAAGCATTTATGCTACGAGTCACACATTTGCTGCTTATTTCATTATGATTTTCACATTTTTACCACAGTAACATTTAAAATGACACGTTTGAAAGTCTCGCTTATAGAAACGTTTCCGGCCAACGCCGAATTACCTTTAAAAATATTCTTTGATATTTGCTATTTCACCGGGCTCATACCATTCCATCCGGTTTATCATGATAGTAGCCAAGTATACATTTCAGAAGTTAGTCTTCCTCGTCAGGTTGTACTTTTAAAGCGTCTCGAGAAAGGTTTCGATTTATATTTAAAAACGATTTTTAATAATATATAACAGGTAATTTGTGGACTGCGGATCATTTGGCAAACTTTCCAAATCATTTCTTCTCTAAAGGATTTGCCACTTTTCATGTCTCCCTTTACTCCGCCAATGAGACCATTCGTCTTAGGTGTAGTTAATGGCGTAAACTATAATGGAAACTTTTTTCTCATGCTTTGCTGTACAAAAAGCTTTCAGAGTAAATTTACATCGATCCTCAACTTTATTAGGGAAAGCGGAGAAAGCACAGCAACCAAATTATTAGGCGTGATAAAATGTCGAAAATTTTTCAAGTCGGATAGAGAACTGAAATGGATCCGTCTAAACATATTTTGCCATTATATCATCGGGGTTGTCATCATCACAATAGCATCATCCGGCAGAATATTTTACGATTGGGGTGGAGTGAGCTCCGAATCATTAGTTTGGAAGTTTTACAATTTCTTAACACAATTAGCCGAATTGGATGGAACTATTATGTTTTGTTGTGGGCTCATTTACATCTTTCTTGTGGCCAGATTTTTTCACTCATTAACCCATCATTTAGCAAATTGCTTACTACATTCGAAATCATTTAGTTGTGAACAAGTAAGTTAATGTCACGTGTCAAGTTTTAAATTGAGTTAAAGCAAATTGCTTCCTAAATTTCAGATTTTATATCATCACCTCATTCTTCGCCGGCTTCTTCATGATCTCATGTCACTTTCACCGTTCCTCTTATTCGGCATTTTTATGACAATGTGCGTTTACGCTTGTTGGTCAATTATGTTCCTAATTTTTGATATTGGTGGAGCCATTTACGCTGTTTTGTTAAGCATGGTTTATTTTTTCGCCTTTCTGTTCTATGCCATTAAAGGATGTGGAAAGGTTAAATAAGCATATAAAATTAGCTAACAAAAGGAAATTAACTATAGTATATTTTTATTGGGTTCTTAGATGGCTATTGTTTCTCAGATGATATTAGAATCAAGAGTTGGAAACAAATCGATTGTGTTTCAGAGGAGTTGTGTGTTGCACGAAATAAGCTGTGGATTATTTGCAATTTTCTCGCAAGACTTCTTTTGGTTAACTTATGGATATGTTGGATCCGTATGAAAACATTATTAAACTAATCTAAATAAGATAGTGCAACCAACATTAAAATGTTTATAGCAAATTAAATTGCTTTTTACAAAGTTTGCTAACTTTTAAACAGCTACTGATCACTTTACTCTCTAACCTGACCATTGTGATTCAATCAATGGGATCTGTGGAAGAAGCTTTTGAAGACGAAATTGGACTGAAAAATGATGACTAAAATTTATGAATTTGTGTTGTGAGTAATTTGCCCAATTAAAATTTAACTATTGTATATATTAATTACAGTTGTTATTAACAAATTGTAAATTATATAAAATAATATTATGCACTAAATGATTCTTCATTCCTTTAATTTTCATTTACCGTAATATCTTCAAATGCATTTCAAAATTGCTTATGAGAGAGCAAAAGAAATTATCGGTAAATTGGTCCTAAAATAGCATGACTACCTCTTCGCTGTTTGGAAAAATTAATTAATTCGTACCTATGGATTTAATTAGACCGTGAGTTATTATATCTAATAATTAGCTGCTAATTACTAAAACGTTGCATTACTAACGCCCTTGAGTAAGCCTTACAATTTATGACGCAATTGAATCTGACTAAAAATTAATCTATCATAGCAATATTAAGGTCGGACCAAGGTTTGGCTTTTGCCCATTTTTTTCTGAAAAATGCTAAACATAGTGGTGAACCTTTAAATATTAATTTAATAAGCATAACTTTTTCATTTTGTCGGGAAGTCAGATACAAGCCAAGCAGTAGCATTGTTAAAGTATTAAACGGTTTGAGTCGCGATTAATTTGTCCACATCTAATTTTAATTTCGTTTCAATATTTTTTAATTGACGATGATAAGCGAGCTCGGTTTCCTTCATGAATTCAACCTAATTTGTAGGTCGCTTCTTTCCATATTATGGAAAATAAAAGGGCAAAACCTGAGTTGGGATAAACTTACATCAAAATTTACCATAAATCGTAGCGCCTCCATAATATCTTCTATTGTATGCGGGTACACTTTGCTAACCCAAATTCTATTTGTTGTCAGCTCAATCATTTCAGCAAAAGCTAATGGAACCCGAGTCGATTCAAACTGGCTTTGGATGCTTAGCTTTATCATTACAAACAACTCAGTTTGCTTCGCTTTCGGATTTAAGGTTTCTAAGAATCCATACGTGCTATCTGGTTTCGTTAATGGATTGGTAAAATTTGAACAAGCTCATATGCAAGAAGAAGAAAATGATTGGAAAATTGGGGTAAAACAAAGAAGGATGACGCGGTTGGCAAAAATGGCCACTAAACTAACTAGAATATCAGCTCTAAACGGGGTATTGCCATCGGTCATGATAGTCTGCTTGGTGATGGACGAAGCTCCGATGAACATGCTTCATTACTACCCATCAAGCTTGGTACTTTCGCTGGTCTCCAATTGGTTTCTAAAAAAAGTCTTGATCGGATTGTGGACCTTCGTATTCTGGAAAACGGCAATAGAATTTTGGTGCATTTTTATTTGCCAACTGATAACAGGTTGCACTGGACTTGTGATTGCTACGCTCTACTTCGGCATGAAACCTGAGACTGAAACGAACAACAGCACCTTACTTCTCTACAAACAAATTCAAATAATTTCTACACTCATGAATGAATTGGAGCCAACGCTTCTTTTCATTTTGGCTATTGCGATGATGACAACGCAGATTGCGTGCGGTTCATTTCTACTGGCTGATGTTAATATTTGGATAAAGCTATTCTGCTTCTCTGTCGCTATTAATGGAATAATTGGATTGCTCTTTGTCTTCGGATTTTGTGCTGATGTCAATGATAGATCCGCACAAGTTCTAAAGAAAATTGGGATACAGGTTGGGTTGATGAGACCAGCGAATGGAAAAGAGCATAAGCGCATTGTGAGGTCTTTGCCAAATCTGAGAATGAAATTTGGAGGAGCAAACTTCATTGATAAGATGACACCAGTTGTTTTTCAAC
>JAHZMU010001894.1:0-31832 GCA_027743725.1 Rambutsinella grinnellia | reverse complement strand
GAAAATTATTCTGAAATGAAAAAAATATATTTTTTGATTTCTCTCCCAGCATTATTGGCGTCCCTCCTGAGCGTCACCAACAAATATGCGAAGTCCTCAGTGGTACTAACAACTAATGCAGTCTAGATGCCGAAACCAATTGTTTTCTTAACGATTAGCGATGTTAGTGTAGTTCCTACTGATGATATTCAGTTTATTTTTTTGTACTTTACCAATTGTAATATAATATGTAATTTACAAGTGGCCGTTTTGGACTTTTTCAATTGTTAATTCGCCAATTACATTGTGCAGATAAGTAAAACAGTCATTAGCCAGTTGCGGTAGGTACAACAGTAGCATTTGTCTTCTTATTCCTTTGCCTGGAGCAACTACAGCTACACCCACACTTGACATCCGATGATCCATTACTCTCTACTGCAATCTCATTAGTTGTTGTTCTCGTATCGAGCCTTGGCGTTACTCCTTCTTCATTTTTCCTTTCCATGTCAGGCACCCCTTGGACTGCAGGTCCTGCATATCTCTGCTTGGTTGCCATATCCGGTCTGTGATCTTGATACTGGACTCTTGCAGCTATGGACTGCTGTGTCATGTCAGGTGCCAATACATCTTCTTCCACGTAACTTGCTGATGGGGCAGATGTCTTGCATGGATTTAATTGTCGTGAGAATGTCAGATTTCCCATAACACCCAAAATTACTTTGTCGATTAATGCATAGTTTCCAGGGTTAGGGGTAGAGATGTTAATTTTTATCTGAAAGTTAAATCATTCTTATTTTCATTACAAGCCAAATGCATAAAACATAGCTCAATCTTTAATTACCTGCGTATGCATATTGACATTAAAATAAGCATCACACCAATTCCTCCCGTCCGACCAATAAGTTCCTATTTCTGCTCCATTATTAGTTGTAACTTTGACAGCGACATTTGGCGAAGCGATAAAGTTCACAAGGCCTTGATGCATTAGATGATGATGGAGGGCGAAATCCAAAGTTAGAAAATTGTGTGCTCTTGGTCCAGCATATCTAATTAACCAAAGACCTGGCCTTTGTTCCCTTCCAGGGCTAGCTATACGCAACACGGCAGGAGGAAGCAGGGCAGCAATATCTTGCATTTGCCTGCTGTAAATGTAGGATCCATTAAATTTCCATTGGTTCAAGTCACGATCAGTATTAAACATCATTTCGTATGCTGATGTATCACTAATTACTACAATTGCTGTTAATATCAGCAACACTTTCTTTGTAAACGGACCCATTTTTAAACGTTTTTCCACGGGTTCAGATTTTCTACTGAATTTCATCAATGTTAAAAAATGACTGATGATGTTGGAGGATCATTTCAATTTTATAAAAAAAATCTTAAATCATCATCATCTCAACTTATCTCGCTTGGCAAACACTGACATTTATCTTGAAAGTTAAAAGTTAGGAAAGGACTCTGAACTTTCTAGAGGCATGAGCTACGCAATCCTTGCCTTTTCATTCAAACTACCTGAGCTCAATTTGACATTTTCAACCAACCGTGAATAGAAAGAAGCCAAAGGGTTATCATATCGTTAAAAGCAAGCTGAGGTAGCAAAATCACGGGGCATTCGTCATAGTATTCCATGGGTGAACTGAGCAACAAATATGGATTGCCTACGTGTTATTTTTTTCATGAAATGAACAAAGCCGATAATCTGCTTAGAGAACAAACAATTTTAAATCCTGAGCTCAATTTGACATTTTCAACCAACCGTGAATAGAAAGAAGCCAAAGGGTTATCATATCGTTAAAAGCTGAGGTAGCAAAATCACGGGACAGGTCATCATAGTATTCCATGGATGAACTGAGCAACAAATATGGATTGCCTAAATGTTATTTTTTTCATGAAATGAACAAAGCCGATAATCTGCTTAGAGAACAAACAATTTTAAAACATTATCTCAGTTTATTTATAAGCTTGTTACCCAATTCAATTACATAAACTTCATCAGGATTTTAATATATACTTTCTTTTAACATGCTAAAAACTTACGCTCAACAAAAAACTTAACTAAAAACTCTTGTGATATTCTAAACTGAGGGAAGGGCTTGTGTTTCTCTTTTTAATATTCACTTGATCATCGCTAAAACACTTACGGGGTTTATCATTTTTTCTCTTCTCAACGTAAATGATCATAAAATACTTAACGATATTTTCTCTCTCTCCCTTTTATAATATACGTATCTCAAACAGATGGAAGCGCAACGTGAAGCTGACATGCTTTTAAATATTTTATAACGGTTCTCAAAACCCAACTATCTCTTTTCCATGTACAGCCATCACTTTCTCTTCTTCTCTAAAAGTCAAAAAGGAAAACTTAAGAGATTTTTAGGGATATTTAAAGTCATATTTCTTTAAAAACTTTTGTCAATTCTCTCCGTTTTTTAAATATAAGCGTTATAAACAATTGTGTGTTTCATTTTTACAAGAAATTTAAATGGAAAAATCTTGCTTATAAATATACTGATACAAAGGCGAAAGAGTATGGGTTCGTTTTTCAGCTCATCGGTTATTTTTTATCTCTACTGTCACACATGCACACGCACACTTTTCCTAATTATATTTTTCAGCACGAGTAGTGCTCCAAGAAACATTTTCTCCAGATAGTATAAAAAAAATTGAGAAAGGAATTTCATTCGGTATAGAAAAAAGATTAGAGTTTAAAAAACAGTCATAATTATTAGATAATCATGTCAAAAAATATAAGAGACATAACTTATTATGTTTTTAAGATGTTTAACTAAAGAAAGTAAAACCCAGACTAGCGTTAAGCTTTTTCAGGAATTCGTATCAGCATAATAATAAATAGTTTTTTTGCTTCTAAAATACTTTAAAGATAAATACATCATACCTGACATAAAACCATTCAAGTTCACTTTGAGTATAATTTAAATATAATTTATATATGCACACAGGTATATTTGTTTTATGACGTGTTTTTTTTAAATATTATTATTACATCAATAAGTTTTTATCTCTCCAAACCTCTCTTCACTTTTTCTATAGCCCCCTATCATTCTCCCTAATAATTTTCTCAATAATGATCACAAAAACTTTTCTTAATTGGTAAGCTTAAAAGTTATTAATGTACGTTGGATTGCCGGAAAACACTACTTTTAAAAGGACAGGATTAGTGTTGTGTTCTCCTCATCTAATTAATTACCTATAAACTATCATATGTATTTTGTATAGTTTTTTTGTAGAACCACACGAGCTATATTCGTTTTTCTTTCTTTCTCTTTATAGCTTTCAGCTCAACACTTTAAACAAGCACAAAACTACTGATATCATGGCATTCCTTTGTCCAGCTCAACCTATACCGTTTATGACAATAATGGTAGTTCAAGTTAGCATTATTTATATTGGATCCATTTTACTTAACTACTGCGCAGGGATTTTTCTTTCTTTAATCTAAAAGGAAAACAATTTCTTTTTAAAATGGTAAAATTCATCAATACGATAAAAACGCTTCTTCATAATAATATTGCGTAACCGTAAATGGGCTTGACAAAAAGTGAGTTTTTCTCTTAACTTATACATTTCTTGATAAAACATCAACAATATTATCATTATAACAACGAACACAGTAATGTCATAATATAGTTTAATTACTAAAAACTTTTGGGACAACTGGTAAGGTTTATTTTTTATGCTTTTATCTCTCCATCTTTCTTTCTCTCTCTCTTTCTCTCACTAAATATTTTTCTCTAAAATAGTTTGAATCAGGAGGTTTGTTTTTTGGTGAGCATCAGGCATGTCTGCACTCTACTATTATGTACCAGGAAATGGTTTTTGTGCAAACTAGAGTAGTTCATTGTCGAATTACTGATTGTTAACAGGTCAACACTAGGAGGTGTGCATATTATTATTATATATAAGTGCAGAGCAGTTTCTCTAAAAACGATCCTATTTTCATCGCGTATCTTAAAACGTCATCTAAAACACTGAAACTATTTGTGCACGAGAATGATATATTGTTTATTAAAAGCCAGCGAGTGTAATAAGGAACAAAAAGTATAGTTTAAAAAAAATCATACAAGTTTCCGAAATTATTCGCGAAGAAGTTTAAGCTTTTCTACTGATTTTTTTCTATTTTTCGGAAAACACTCTCACACTCGCTTTCTCCCTCACTGCTTTCACTTTTAAAACACAATTTCTCTCAGAATTTGAGATAAAAGACTGATAGACTGAGATATGCACTCTTTAAAAAGTTTTTAGAAGAGACAAGAGCGCATTTGTTTTTGTTATTTCTATACAGAGATGAAAGTAACTCTCCAATTAGTTTAATGGCTTTTGTTTTTTTACACAGACCTTTTTGTTTTTTTAAAGACATAATCATCAGCTTTGGGGCATCCAGTACGGTATCCTTTTAGATAACTGTTTTTTCTTTGTAAACTAAAGTGAATCGTTTGGTAGTTGTTTTTGTATTAAATTCAGTCTTTACAGAAGAGTACATGGCCTTTTCTTGCTCTTGCTTGGCTTCCCCACTGGCGATACCTTGTTTATTTGTTGGACTAAATCGTAGAATATCTGGAATTGAAAAAGAGTTAATGTAAAGTATTATTAGTTTTACAATCCTCACCTTGCTCTTAATAATGTTAAAGAATGCAAATTTTAAAGTAATTAAGAACATACATCATTAACATTGATCTTTGCTTTGGCTGAGGTTTCTAAGAAGGTGCAACCAAATGAATGAGCTAAATTCGATCCTTGATCTTTCCCCACCACACGCTCATCTTCCAGATCACATTTATTTCCCACCAAAACCATCGGGACATTGTCCGTATCCTACAAGAAATTAATAATAATTAATTATAAAACTATCAACCACATAATCTTATGACAGAAACAAACTTAAACTGAATTCTAAACCACTCACTTTCACCCTAAGAATCTGCTCCCTAAGGTCTTGCAAGTCGTTAAACGTTGACTGTGCTGTTATCGAGTAAACTAACACAAAACCCTGGCCATTCTTCATATACAGGTCCCTCATTGCAGTGAATTGTTCCTTAATTATTCAAACAACCATTAGTAAACATACAAGCTTAACATTAACATACTCTACTAAAACATTATAAATCCCTTACTGTTCCAGCAGTATCTAAGATTTCCAGCATACATTGTTGACCATCGACCTCGACCTGTTTTCTGTATGAGTCTTCAATTGTTGGATCATATTTCTCCACAAAGATTCCCTGAACAAACTGAACAGTGAGGGCGGATTTGCCAACACCTCCACTCCCAAGTACGACAATCTTGTATTCCCTCATTATCTCCGTGGAACCAAACCCTCGTCCTCAAATAAAAATCAATACTAATTGGTGTCTTGTGCAAGCCTGTAATAAAAATAATCCTTATTACTCTCACCATCCACTTTAACCTCCCACTCATAAAATCAAATCACTTACGCTCTACGTCAAACTTCAATTCCCTCCCACCTCCAATAAGTATATTACATAACTCGGCTAATTCGAACAAGAAACTCCTCGAGTATTATTGATCCCTTATTATATACTGATAGTCTACAAGAATGTCAACAAACTCCCCAGCTAATAAAGCTGATAATCATTGAAATCCAACTAAAACCCTATTTTTCAAAATCTTCTTTACACATCAAAACTTTTTAACTAGCACTCACACTCTATCAGTTAAAAACCTGAAGGTTATCAAGAAATCTTGTCACTCAGTAACTTTCTCATTGGTTTCCGCACCTTTTATATTAATCAGCTATTCATTGCTTCTCTCTCCTTCCCCCTTTAAACTGATTCTCTTCACTGATTGTTCAAAAACACTTGTCCACCCGCTTTTAAAAAAATCCACTTTCTTTTCCTGCAACACAACAGAATGAAAAATTAATTACTTCAAATTACACCCAAATCCTGTCATCCCTGTCAACTACTTATGATACAGCCAATAAACTCGTCTAGTTTCGTTGTGGACACATATTACAAAGTTATGACTACTCCAACTATTGGAGGAAACCTATTAGAGACGGTGTTGCTTTCCTCCAACCCAATAAGCTATTGATGGAATTCATAACAGGTTATGGAAACCCTACCTCGCTTCCACTTCCAACCTATATCTATAGACTTTCCTTAAGCAGAAAAAAATATGGAGGGACTCTTATCAATCCACCAACCCACAAGCCTATCTATTAAATAACAATAAAGTTTACGTAATCCTCGCTCTTGTCAACTCCAGACAAAAGGCTATGCTCTGATGTCTGATACCACAGGTGGTGGACTGTCCACTCCGCGCTATTTGCTCATACTCATGTCAATCGATAAGATAATAGATAAGCCCCTTTTTATTTGCACTCTTAATCCTATTTATATGCATTTGTGATAACTTTTTTTTAACCATTTCCTTAACTCCCCTTCCAATTACCAGTGCAATTTAAATTTTAACTACACTTTTACCACACATAAATGACAAAACTATCAACTATTACAAAACCAGACCAAAAAACTATCAAATTTCACCACCTTCTTCAGACACCGCCTACCACCGGTTCAAAAATTTTACTGGAATTTAAAAAAAAAACACTAACCATCCTCTTCCTCACTAATCCATCTTTAACCCCAACTTTTTGAAAGCTCATTTACTATTAAAACGTGATCAGTGATTGTTTCTCAACATATTTCTTCTCACAAGTCTCACTTGAATGCTCTACGAAAAGATTAAAGATTTCCCTTATAAAAATATATATCATCTCACATCTAAAAATTTCTCATCTCCCTATTGCAGATATTAATTAAATTTCATCCTAATCTCACCCAACTCACCTCAAATTTCAATCTGTATTAAAATCCACTAGTAATAAAAAAAATCCGCTTATTCCTCTTCACATTTAAGAGATAGATTGGTTGAAACTCTTTTAGAACCGTCTCTCATAGTTAATTAATAATTAATGGGGAAAAAACCTCAGTTTTTCTCCTAGAAAAAAAAGCACTTTACTCTTGAGTTGTGTGTGTGACTGGGCGATGTCAGTTGTTTTTTCATCATTTCCGCAAAGGGAAAAAAGCAGCGCTTACGCGTCACTTGAACCAGGAGAATCCTCTGTTGAAAAAAAAAGTGTGCCGAGTTTTTGAGATGAGAAGGACCACAGAGAAGACATCCCATAATACTTTTACTATATACACCATAATACTCTGAAATATTGTGTGAATAGGATGGAGAAAAGTGTTATCAATGGTAAGGTTATGATAAGACTTGAGAGAGGATGATATCATCATAATACATAGTAGGAGAGAGAGAGAGAAGAGAAACGATTTTTTCTATGTACCATGAGCGGTTCTATAACCAAGAGGATGCCATTAGAGAGAGAGAGGAGGATAGTATAAAATTTTTGTTTCTTCTCCTCTCTCATGTCAGTCCGTTATTGCTCGAGAGATGAAGAGAGTCGGGGCTGAAACCGGGGATGTATGAGAGGAGTGTAGTAGAAATATGCATTTTCATTAGTCATAATGATTATGTTAAGTAATAGGAGCAACCTGTATGAACAAAGTTGTTGAATTAGCAAAATAAGAGGTGTAACAAGAGCTGATTTAAGGTGATGACTAATTTTAGAATAAAAAACTGATGATGTGAGACTGAAGTTTGGGAGGTTGCAAAAAATTTAGAAATGATGTAGAAATTATGTTGCACGAAATATTGCATTTTTTTAATACAAGAGTTTGCTTTTGATTTGAGAAATTAGATAATGAATTTAAGAATGATGATTAAATGTAGACAGGAAAACATGAGTGAAACACTTGGGTAATTATCTCGAGTGAAATCGAAATGGGTTGATTGATGAAATTATGTTATGAAATTTTAAGAGATTTTTTTTATTTACAATTTATGTTATATGAATGAATGTGGTTGAATAGTGGGAATTTGTAATCATTTTCTGTAATTGTGCTAAAGCCACAATAATTGGAACTGCCGTCAAAGACAATGACAAAGATGTGAATGATTAACTAGAAAATTCATGAGTCGTTTCGGCAAAATTTGTTTCGCAATAGAGAATGAAAAAAATACGGAATGCAGAACAAAGATGAATGTTGAGGAAAGCCTGAAAAAATCTTGGGAGATTTGCGTTCTTTCTTGATGGAGTTCTGTGTTGACCAAGCATAGAGCCAAATTTGTTGAATTTGTTGCGCGAGAGCTTTCACATCGGCTGACAATGAAGGGAAAGAAGTTTTGATTTCGGTAATTTTTCGTCGAATTGATAAGGAGTTATCTGTGGGGTACCTGTTTTTGTGATAACGGATGGACATTTTAACAATTTAAGCGAAGGTAATTAAAGGAAAAGGACAGAGTTGATAATTATTGATTAAAGATTTTTGTTATTGTTAAGAATCGATTATTGTTTGGCAGTTAGTGATTCAGAAAAATGGGACCGAAGTCACCAGGACCGGCGGAATTAATCAGGGCTTGCCAGCGGGATAATGAGTTCATAAAGAGATTGAAGCAAGATATTGATGAGATGGTTCTTGAAGTTTTTGGTAATTTTGAAATAAAATGTTTCATTAAAAGCGAATTGCATAACAAATTTTAAATAAACAGGGCAACGAGTTTGGTTACGATGTCAGGAATATTCCCAGCATGTTTCGGGGGTCATTTACTACGCTTTAACGAATCTAATGGGGAATCAGACTTTGGGGGAGGAATACGTTGGAGTTGTGCAGATTGATAAGAGTCAGAGGTCAATCCCGTCAAAAAAGGTTTGAACTTAAGCTCCTCCCTAATGTGTACAATATTATCAGAGGTCAGATTTTTATTTGATGATTCTTTTAGGCGATGGCATTAATGATATTCGTGGAATCATTTGGGACACCATTTATCAACTATATTATTAAAATAATGGAGAATTTTAATGACAGAGAGTCGAGAACGCAACATGTTCCAAAGATTATTAAATATTCGATCCAATACTTGGTTGGAATTGGGCACTTCTATCAGTCATTTGTACCTTTGTTGACGCAGCTTCATCTAGCCATCTTTTATATGAATAGTAAATTCTATCAAGTTTCTAAGCGTCTTAGTGGAATACATTATGTAAGTTTTGTAGCTTGCTAAGCAGTGCATTTTAACGTTTTGTAGTAAATTTTAATTTATTAATTTGTGTTTTGTACGGATAGTTTCTCCTGCGTCCATATTTTGGAAACGAGGATGCGATCAGCAAATTAAATCTGAAGTATTTGATGTGGATGAGCATTTTGAATCTTGCTGTTACTGCTACTCACGACTCCTTTCAATTTATTTCGAAAAGGAGTAAAAAGTCTGGAGATGTCGAAAATTGCCAAAATGTAAGTGCAAAACAATAACCTTCCAAATATGTATTCTTACATTGGCTTAAGTAATCAGTTTTATCAATTTGGAATTGTTGATGCTAATCTATTTAATTTTTCATTAATAACAGCGAGAGATTGAAAACCGCTCGGTCATCACTTCCGAAGTGGACTCAACCAGAAAGTGCAGCCTTTGCCTAGAAATGCGTCGTTATCCTAGCGTGACACCTTGTGGCCATTTATTCTGTTGGGATTGCATTATGGACTGGCTGCGAAATGAAGGTGTTTGCCCCATGTGCAGAGAATCAATCACTCAGTCGCGAATTGTTCCACTTCAGAACTTTTCCTAAATCTTCTCACACAAAGGGTGTGTCTTTTGACTTTTATCAATGAATATTTTTACTTGATGGAGAAACAGAGAATTTGTTGACTTTAACCTTACCCCAGAAACATATTTATTTTAATAAGATGAATAAATGAAATAGAAAATAAAGTATTTTTCGACAAAGTATATGATTAGCATGCATGAAACTTTTATTCCAACAACTTCATCACTAACGCATTATATTTCAATGAAACTATGAAGTAATAGATTGCTCGAGATGAGGCGTTTACGATTTGCATCTTATCAAATGTGAATAGCAAAATAGCAACTTGTCGAGAAAAAAATCTCAAGTACCTCATATCTCGTAATCTCCAGCAGAAAAAAACTACTGCACCCAAATTCCTTTGTCTTTGGCTGGATTCCGTTACCAGACTTAATTAACGGCAGGATATGAATTTCCATGAATTTCTTAACAGAGCTTTTGGCAGAGTTTTGCCAAAACAAATTAAACCATGACCAGACTCTCTTCACATAAATGCATCTTGTCATATAAATAATATTATTCTAAAACCATCATCATTCCTTTAATTTCCAGTGTAAATTCGTAATGAGCTGTATAGCACAACCTAAAATGTTGTAATTTAATTCCAACTCCACCACAACACATTTTCTAATTGGATTACTCTGACAATTGCAAGGAGACAAGCTTGAGAAGATTTTAAGGCAGGACAGCATATTACCTCAACTAACATTCATACGCACATAGTCAAACAACAATTAAACTTTTTATCAACTTCATCTCCGCTCATTTGGTAAAAGGTACACCGCCCTAGCCAAGAAATAGTTGCATCTTCCCTTTGTTCTTAAGCTCATCTTCGAAGCTATAAAAAATACCACTAAATACATACTCATCTAATATAACGCAAGGTAAAACTCAATTACTTCAACTTTAAGATGTAATTCAATCCTTTTATACATTTCCTTAACTAAGTGCTCACAGTTCACATAACGTTCCCAAAAGGGGTATGTGAGATGCAATGCAGAAAATAAGTATTCCCACCTACCACATCGCAAACCTTATCATCTATCTGATATGCTGTAGCTTATCATTGTTATGCGCACTTTTTTCTCTGCATCTTAACTCATCCATATTTTTCCATTGTTGTCGGATCCCATCTTTGTTGCTGGTGAAGCTTCTCTTATGAATTGCAAATGGAAACGCATCGGTACGCTATTCCATTGATAAGGATAAGGCTCTCTTCATTCATGCTTTTCAATGGAATACTTTGAATTTAATGCTGTGGCTTGGTTTGGCTTTTTTGGCTTAATTCATTTTGTAATGATTCATGGTATGATGGAGAGGAACTCCGTTGATTCAGATCAGTTATGTGAACGTTGTTGTTGTGCTGGTGCAGTAATCATGAGAAGTGGTGGATTCGATTATCATTGTTGTTACATGAAGGAATGGAACGGAAGGCTAAGAGAAACCAGGCCTGAATGAGGAGCTCTGTTAAAATCTTCTTTGTTTTTCATAGAGACAGCAAGTGAACTGTGTGGCTTGCCTTTGTTCTCTAAAAGTGGTTTTTGAAAAGGTGCTGGAAAGGCCTAGTGTTGTGGAAAGTTATTCCACCAAGGGGGGAAAAGTGTGAAAGTGTTTCCAAAAAGACATTAAAATGGTAAGAATTTAATTGGTGATATTGGTATGAAATGGATTGGGAAATATTAGTTGTGGAAAGTAAATTCGATGGTTTCAGTATTGTAGCATTATCCAATTTGATAAAGGACTTATTAGTTTGTTCCATGTCACATTGTGGAAAGTGTAAATGTGCTTAATTTTCAAATAATTCAGTGACGAAAAACAATCCCAAATTTAGATTTCTGCAAATTTGAGGGGCACATAATTTCATTCCAAGGATCACTTTTCAGTTTAATTTATAACGACATTATTTTACCAAGGTTCTAGTCGACATATGAAATGACGTCATTTCTTCACTAAAAGTGTTTGATGCTCTGGAGAAAAAGCTCTCACAAGTCATATAATATGCTTCTATTTTATGTTTCCTTGAAAAATTTGTCACGACATTGCCTGGGAAGATTTTGACTTACCGTGGAAATTCCTAGTAGTAGCCAGGAAGCACTTTGCAAAAAATATTTTTGAAGTGATCATGCAACCTATTTAGTCTATAATGAGCTATTAAGCCATTTTGTTTTATGAATTACGGTTTGTTTATACTTGATTTTCCACAAAAGAATATATTCAGTTCACTTCTTCAAGAATAGTATTAAAGCGTATATTTTTTTCCAGACGTCCGAAACCCTATGAGGTCATACGAAGCTAGATATTTACTATTTTTTACTCAGATACAAAACATTGAGCACTTTGTCTAAAAGCTGAAGAGAAATTATTGCGTGTGTCTAATACGATGGCAAGGTCATTATTCCGTATTTTTCTTATAAAAATATAGCGAAACGCATTAGGAATCTTTTATAATATTACTATTCCATGTTAGACGCAAATATTTCTCTTGCACAATTTCTTCCCCTTTATATTCATCCTTTTCGTAAGGGTGAAAAAATAATTTGCAATATCACATCCAGTGTAAAATAAAAATTGAATAATTACCTAAACCCAATTTAAATTAAACCCTGTTTTCCAAATGATATGATCCATGAAATGTTTGAAGAGCGTGTTGCATGAAAATTTATTAAGTAATAATACCGTGAAAAATTTCATGCAAAAAATGAATTTCTGCTTGTTTTTTTCTCTTTCTGTAAACTAATGTTTTTACTTTTCATAACCAGGCCAATTTACTGCCAAGCAGGAGGGATAGCATATTAGTAATTATAATTGCCTTAGCAGCAATTCTAATCCAAATAATTGAGGGAGAACGATTTCATCCTGCATCTGCCCAAAGACCTTCCAAGCAAGATCCTATAGATCCTACAGGAAGGGGTAGTCCCGGGATCGTTATTGTTTACAAGAAAAGTGGTAAGAAATGTTTACACTTTGCTAAGCTTGTTAAACATAAAAATGTGAATTCTTACTCCATTTTCCCCATTAGATCGCCAGCCCCAAAGCCATCAAAATAGTTATTACCCTCCAAGTAATAATTATGATGATTACCATCACCAACCCTCTCCTATCCATCATGGAAATGGAAAGTATAAGCCAAACTGTGCAAACAATGGAGACAGTTATTGTCTGTATGATCAAGAGTACCCTATGTAAGATCTTAATAACTTATTTCTCAGGCAAAAATTATGTACATTATGCAATCTCATAAAAATATGATTATCTAGGGACAAAGTGTCACACATCGCCTCCAACTACCAAAACTCACTACAACCACTTTACGAGGAAATGAATCATTACTCGCTCCATGATTATATCAGCCATGATAATGCAACTCATAAGTACAGGTAATTACACCTTTTATAGAACAACAAGAGTTTGACAATGACAAATTCTTAAATTCACAATCTCAATTTGCCCTGTCCCAATTCTTTCCAATTTTTCTACAAGGTCGTTACAAAATATAAAGTTCATTCTTCAAGAAAATTAGAATGGAATCTTTAAACTAATTTCCCATGTTATAATTACTAATTATTCTCTTTTTGCAGACACAAAGGCCACTTTATTTGCGAATCAGACGTTTCCTACGTGAGACCAGGATGGGCAAAGAATTGGAAGGGGGAATGGGTAGCTGTTCTCAATACTGATGTCTTCCCACAAAGTGTTCGTATTGAGACTTGCAAGTAAGAATGTTTAAAAAATCTAATTGCAAAGCGGAAGTTAATAGGTATCGTCCTTTTCAGGTATCCAAAAAAGAAATGCGAATATATGCCACCCTGCTACAAATCGTATTGTGTGCAGAGATACACTTACGTCAAGTTGATTTGCCTAGACCCATACAATCCAAATAAGAGACCTACAACGGATGTATTCGAGATACCTTCGGCGTGCTCCTGTTTCGTTGAGAGTTTTCCAATTTATTAGATAATACATGTCTAGTTCTCTAGACTCAACTTTTGTAAATAATTATTATAATAATGTAAGCAAATAACAAAATATGCGAGTAATATAGTATAAATGACCAAAAACAATTTGATTTTCTTTAATAATAATTTATTACTTTCGAATTGTCTTTAAGAGTTAAATGACTCATACAAGTGCATATAATTATTGCTAAATGACCATCAACCCTTTGTAGGTGCGCGGCAGTTGAGATGTAAAAATAATCAGCTTACACTTGAACTTAAAATGACAAAGGCATTCCTAAAGTTAATGCTAAAGGCCATTGAATAAAGCAAAAACCGATGTCGAGAACTCCAACATAATGTTTTTATGACTGCTAAAACCGCTAATTCATAAAACGGACATTGAAAATTGTGTTATCTTTTGCAGGTACTCTTTCAGCTTAAATGTTAAGATAAAGCCATAGTATTCCTTCATTCGGATAGTAACCATTTAATATCTTTCTATGAAAAGTACTGTATAAAATGACTTACGGAATGTCTTGATAATGAATGGACATTTAAAACTGTCGAAAGAGGTAAAGGCATTGAATACATTTAAACTTAAATTTCGTAATTAGTAGCGAGCGTAATAATAAAACTTGGTTATATTACATACCATAAAAGTCAATAATGACCTTATCAGTTGGCAGTTAGAGAACGTAAAATTAGCCAAACGAATTTGAAATGCGTTAGAAATAATCCATAAAAATGGAAACTAGGTTAATATGTGAAGAGAACGATATATAAAATACTTAACTAATTATACGATAATATATAAGATTTTTTACGAAAGACACTATCGGCATAAAAACAATATGTAATTACAAATAATAGTACTAATTGAACAATTATTTGGTCATAAAACTTTTAATTTCAAAACAAAAAATTGCGTTCTCTTATAACTTAGCGGGTTATGTGTAGCTGATTGTTTTCGTGAAACTGAGAATTCATCAAATTTTATACTCAACAATATCATGACATGTGACGATGTGCCGAACGAATCCCAACTTTCGTAGCAAAATTCCCTATAAGAGAGCCAAGGCCACCACCGCTTCCATTATCATTAACGCTTTTAAATTGGAAACCAATTGCTGTTGAATAAAGTGAGTAGAAATGCGCTCGGACAGTTTGCAGCCGCTCTCGTCTCATAGACATGAAGTTAGGACGATGAAGTGAGCCTGTTGGTGTAGGCTCCATCTTCTTCTCTGAGACTGAAGCAGTTGATGACTGTGTATTTTTTAGCACCAGTGAATTATCAAGCTCATTCTCAAACCCTCCATTGCTCCCAGAACCATTTAAGGGAATCTCGATCTTGTCTTCGAAGGATGATAGCGGATGCCTCTCCGGGAATTCAACTGGGGTTAGCTCCTCCACTAGTGTGCAGCTGCTTTCTGACGTTTCTATGCATTCGAGAGCACTTGATCTGAAATTATTCACAGCAATGTTAAAACTTTTACTGGCTGATAATAATTAGATTAATTAGTTTCATTTTAAGTTACACTTACAATGAGAGGCGCGACGGATGGGAATGCGAAGATCCAGGATCACTTGAAGATATTGTTTCTCTTAGGCTGCCCGTTCCCGTAATAAACTGCCAACTACAAANGCTTTCTGACGTTTCTATGCATTCGAGAGCACTTGATCTGAAATTATTCACAGCAATGTTAAAACTTTTACTGGCTGATAATAATTAGATTAATTAGTTTCATTTTAAGTTACACTTACAATGAGAGGCGCGACGGATGGGAATGCGAAGATCCAGGATCACTTGAAGATATTGTTTCTCTTAGGCTGCCCGTTCCCGTAATAAACTGCCAACTACAAACAATTTTATTAGTTAGCTACATATATAGTTTAAACATTTTTTAGAAGCGCAGTCGTATATAATTAATTTTGTATTACCTTCCAATACTTGCTGAGGAACTAGACTCATGCCTATGTGATGTCCTACTAGACCTAGGAACCGCAACTGGACTCGTCTTCCCATTTCCATTCTGAGCACTAAAGCCACTTGAGGTATTTTGTGATGTTCCTATGCGAACACCCACAGCTGGACTACCCTGGTTAGAATTAGGCCGAGGTAAAGGTGACGGAGTAGAATTTCCATTAAATCCATCAGCTACAAGAGGACAACTAAAGACTTCTTGAATTGAGCTGTCTAAACAAAACGTCTTCTTTGTTGATCCACAATCAGTCTCGTCATCTTCATCGATTAGATCATGAGCAAATGAAGTATCTAATATGACCCCTTTCTCCACCTTGTTCCCCTTTAAATGGTGCGTCCCTAATGACTCATCCCACGAGTTGGATTCAACATTAAAATAAACTGGTGGATTGTCCATACTCTTACTACTGGAACTACTGCATGAGCTTAAGCTCCAACTAGATCCATCCGGGCTTGTTAGTGAACCACCTTCGAGTAGAACACCGTCTAGTTGTACATCGGAGTCATTTCTTGTCCTAATGTTATGATGTGTCTTTACCGTCTCCTTGCTGAAAGTCACAAAAAATATACATCAATATTTTATAAGCTACTACTTTATTAGTTACATCAGAATTAATTCACTAACCCCCCATCGACATTGTACTCGCATTGAACTATGTACTTGAGAAAGTAAAAGCAGAAAAACAAAATCTCTTCTCCTTTGCTCAGTCTATCCTCCAGATTATGACCAAAGAGGAGCCAGTCGTATGCCAACGTCAGGAACAAGATCTAAATAAAAAAGTATTTAAAAAATAGAGGTACAAAATCTGTCTATTATAAAACAAACGTTTAGGATTAGCCAATTCTACACATGTTTTCATAATCTTGCAAAAATCCTTTAATAATTTTGCAAATGTAAATTTCTCTCATTTACCTGCTCAGCACAAAGAGATTTGTGGATAACCCCATCTGCCCATAATGAAAGTCTAAGTAATGAGACAAAAAGGGGAGTTCTATCCCATCCACTAATGCAATGGATCAATAGTCCATCCTCGCTATCCCTCAAATACGCTAATAACAATTTGAGGTAATTTTGCGTGAGGGCAATTAAATCCCATTTCTGAAAATTATCAAAAAAAAGTTATTAGTAATACTGAAATTGCTAAAACGTTTACACAATAATAATGATACATAATATGTATGTACGAATTTCTTACCCGATAAGCTGTCCAATCAGTACTTAATGAGGTAGTAATTGGATCTGGGTTTCATAAAAGTTAACTTTTAAACTCAACTCATAAAGGACAAACGACTTACATTGTAATTATAAATGCTATTATTAAACTTACCGGCATATATTCTTTTTATTGTATAAAATAACTGGAATCGGAAATCTAGCCCTACATCTCGCCAACCTCGCCCGACTACACAACTCCTTCAATTTCGCCACTTCCGTTCCATTCTCAATCCCGCTATTGAATTCTGAATTTGTTGAACACGTAATTCCACTCCGATCCAACGAAACCGGTAATTCCTCCTCGCTAGTGAATCCCGAGCTATTCATCGAACTCTGCTCCTCCCCATATAGTTGGCGTTCACTCGTATCAATAAAGACACCATTCAATTCCGGATCATGCGATGAGGTCATGGTGCATCCTGACCTTTCCGCTTTTCCATTTTCATCGATTCCAGCAGTAAAGGAAATCTTCTCACCATCATCTTCCCCATTTTCCTCATCAGTCTTGGAAAAGTTTAATGGAGAAGGGGAGGAAAGCCTATCCCCATTTGCACTTTGACTAAGATAAGCACTACAGCTTCCTACTCCATTGTCAACGAAATGAACACTTTTTCTTCCATTATAAGACTTTGTCAGTGAAGGCGATGAGGTGGGGCTCTTCTCAGACTCGAGGATTACTAAACTACTTGGGTAGTTTGTGCTTAGTTCTCCACCGGCATTTGGCAAAACCTGGATTGAATTCAAGACAAAGGAAAACGTCAAAGCAAAAGCTAATCATTATACATAATTCATTCAAAAGCGTATAGCAAGTCATGTTTCTAAAATCTAGTTCCAAGCCAAATCTCTCATCCTTTTTATTTCCAACTTTCTGCGTTTTTGGCACAGCTTCATATTTCCAATGCAACGTCATGTAAACATCCAAGTACAAAGAAAACGAGTTGAGTAAACGACCTGAGGTGATATGACTTGTCAGAAAAAGGAAATCTTTCCCTTATCATTTTTAGCTTGACCTCATTTATGACAAAATATGATCAGATCAGATACACGAGATGAAAGCATGGTGGCGTGAATATTCGAGAAATTTTAAACTTAATCGATAATCATTTTCTGTGATGTGAGGCTTAATGGGAAACAAAGAAAACTAGTTGCTCCAAGGATGAAATGAGATGTCAAGGTTCAAGCTTGGTTGACAATGCAACGATAAACCGGTTATTTATCTCGAGTAATATGTAAAGCAAATAGTAAATGTTTAGTAAATAGTAAATTAAATTGCTTCAAGCTTAATTACGGAAGTGATTTAACTTACCGAGAAATTATAGTCGAGAGCAAAAAGCCCGAGGCACTTTTTCATTATACTTTTTACCTGTTTAAAGAAATACAAATGCATTTAGATACCAAATCCATTTTATTACGCCCGTCAAAAACATTAAATTTATTTCTAATTCACCTTCGGATGACTATCCTTCGCTTTATAAGTATTCTTGGAGAAAAACTCGAGGAGTTCCTGAATCTCCTCAGGTTTCACCTCCATCCCTCCCAAATTCTCTGTTCCCAACATCAAAAATCCTTCCTTAATTGTCATCAATATTGAGAAAACCACTCTCCCATTACCACTTTAATGGCATATTAAACTAGAAAAACAATCGCCCATTAAAATATCTTAGGCACGTGTCCACCACCTCCCACTAAATGTCTTTCTACTTGCCGGTTTATAAAATTTATCCTTTACAAATTAAAACACACTCCTTTTCCATCAAACTATTGATGATTGGAAGCACTTTACAATACTATTTAACTATATTAAGCACCACTTATCCATTCATTACCCTTAATTACTCCCACCACTTAACAACCTTTCTCCTCATTTTGTCTTTTTTAACGTCCGAAAATTCAAGTCATATCTCTCCATTTAACCAAACTAAAACAAAATCTTCTCTTTAATCACCTCCTTATTCATCCCCCTCCTAATCACAGTCTTATCAACTCCCTCCAAACTCCACCAGCTGTTTACTCCAATCTCACTTGCCTTTCCACTATCCTTCTCACCCTTATTATTTCTTACAAGACGTCCACTTTTATTCACCATCTGCATTGTCACCTTTATACTAAAAAAATCATTAATTAACTAAATGTCTTATATAAAAAAATATTCACTCGAAAAACTTCTCTACCACGACTTGGTTCATTGCGAAATTCCATCCTTGTTATGTACAGAACAAGAGAGCCATGTCATTCCCTTCAAAACATTCTACCATCAGCTTAATACGCCAGATATACGAGCGAGAGAAAAAACCATTCAATGCGTAGAATGATTGTAGAATGATAATGTTCTAGATAAGCTTACAGGCTTACCTATGATACACGAGATCATTCAAAGTTATACTGTACTGCGTAAAATAAAGTGATGGGAAAAAATGCGAAATGTATGGCGAAAAGCCGCAAAAAAATGGGACGCATTTCTGTATGCGGAGGAGTTTCATAAAAAACTGTAAATATTAAATTGGGGATTAAAAAGTAGGACTGGGATAAAGTACGTCAGAAAATGTTAAATGAAAATGTATGAAAAAATTATATAAATTATAAAAGATAATTCTTGGATAAAGCCGGCTAAATGTTTTTGGTCTGGATGGTAGAAATTTAAGATTAAGTTATTAGTGCAAGACTTGCACTGCAAGTTGCAAATTTGCAGTTTTTATATGGATAAGATAATGATTGGAAACGAGTTCCAATAACTAGTTCCAAATGTGAAGTGTGTAGGTTTTTTTAGAAGTGGGAGCATTTATTGTCCTGAACATATCATCTCTGTTCTCATTCTGTCTTTGCCAGACTTGCCAATTCCACTATGAAAACCTGTAGGAGTTATAAAAACTGTATAATGAGTTGGGAATCTCTCAACATCAAATTTAACCTGTATTATGCTTACGCACATCGAAATGACGATGAACTCGTTGGAACATGCCAGACATGTTTTGCTATTTGTTTGCGATATGAGATGTGTAGAAAAAAAATTTTGTTTGTAGATGTTTTAAATGGTAATATTATAATGACAATTAAATTAAAATGGATCATATTTATTATTAACGTATTCTTTTTTGGAGGTCAATAATTTACTAAAAAGCATTTTATACCGGTTCAATACCGGCTTCGCTTTATGCACTTTGCATGTCATTTCCTTTGTTTCCTTTCTTTGCGTCTCTTGTGAATATTTTTGGCTGAGTTAGCACTTGAAGAAATGCTATTTGATGCAACTTGATTGATATTATCTATTCTTTTATCTAAATAGTTTTTATTCACGCAAGTAAATATTTCACTCAGCTTGAGCTTGAAAAATATTTCACAATTTAGATTTTATCTGTGAGCAAAGAATATGTGAGAAAAATATTTATTTACACTTTTCTCAATCCCCGATAGTCTTTTTTACAGAATGACAAAGCGGGCAATGTCTCCTCTGTCCAATTTCTTTTACATCTGCAGTTCTCGAGCAAACATCACAAGTCCAGACTCGAGAGCTTTCAAAGATTGGTCGGCCAGTTACAGTACAAACTGGAAATTTTGCGTTGCAGCTTGGACAAGAAGTTGCGTGGTCCATTATTAGAGTTGTACATCTACATATTTTTTTTGGGTTATGATTATGTAAAAAATAAATTTATATTGGCAATTCCTTACCCAGGGCATTCAATCTTTTGAATGCGGATATCTTTAGGCGGATGCTCGCTAAATAGATCTGATGTCACATCGCTATAATCATCATCCGCTAGCTCGAGATGAATAAATGCCCTGGAGCAAATATTGTAGCATTTGTTATTAGCGGCTGCCAAGGCCAAAAGAGTGTTAACCCTTTCGTCTCCCAAGATGTCCGCAAAGTCGCTATTAATTAATTAATTAAATATCAAAAATGCCATTTAGAGTAAAACTTTATAACATTTACCGTAAATGCAAAGCAGCTTTTGTTGCATTTCCATACTGCGCTTGATAAACAAATCTTTCCACCAAGCACAAGTAGTGGACAGCTTCAGCCCCTCTCCAGGGAGTTTCTCGCATCCACCTATACTCCTCCTGTGAAGGTCGAAAATCTTCTGGAATATGATTTTCAAATGATAAGTCCGCGTCATCCTCATCTAAAATACT
This sequence comes from Rambutsinella grinnellia, assembly GCA_027743725.1. Lineage (NCBI taxonomy): Eukaryota > Metazoa > Arthropoda > Collembola > Entomobryomorpha > Entomobryidae > Rambutsinella > Rambutsinella grinnellia. Next base: position 10,899 of record JAHZMU010001894.1, on the reverse strand, counting down.
TCCCGTGTCTGACTTTGCTGATTTTGGAACTGATTTTTCGCGGAAGAATCTACGCGTTTTGTAAGTAAACATTTGAGCGGAGAGAATGAAAATCTTTTTGATTAGGACGAGACCAACGTTGTCCTCCGAATTTAGGAAGCGAATTGCCAACTGTTGAATATTGTAGTATAAATTTGTTTAAAATTTGCTCAATTCCTAATCAAACTTAAAAAGTACTCACCATTGCCAATAGTTTTCCAGCAGCGAATGGCTTGTCAGATTTCCTCAAGAGCTCTACTGCTTGCATGATCTCGCCGTTTTCTAATAAATGCCTGCAATTTCAAAGTACAAAATTAAAAATGTGCACAAACATTAGCCTTTAATAATAGGACGCTATTTTCGCACCCGGTATATCGTAACAAAACTGGCGCCACATTATGCAAAGTATGGCGCTGCGCAAGCTCCATAGCTAAATTCCATTGGGAAAGGACAACTGCAGCTTCCACAGCTTTCTCTGCCATGTTCGCCGCCAAATAGGCTTTTACCTGAATAGAATAATTTAGCACATAATTCTGATTTACCCAAACATAACCCATATTAAGCTATTAATTACAGCTTCTGTCGTCAACCCCACAGCCTCGAACGCCGCAGCAATTCTAAGCAAGAGTGGACTCTTCTCTGGAAGTGTGGAAATAAGTTTCTCCAAATTCCCGTAATCTTCCATCATCAAATAGCATTCGACTAATCTTGACGTATCATCCGCCTTCTCATAATAGGATAATGCTTTAGACCAATCTTGCTCCTCCCCAGACTTGTCGCCAAGTGCGATATTCATCTCTCGATAAGTTTTATCTGAAGGTCTTTGCTTAGCTAGTGGTTGTGATACTTGATCAACTCTGTTCCATTCTCCGAGTAATTTCCACATGTCAGCAGCCAAGTCCCTAAATCGTAAAGAGGATTAAATATGAACTTTCACCTAACAATATTTTACTTTACCTTCTATCCGCCTCCAAGAATAATTTCTCTGCTTGCTCAAAGTCTTCAAAGAAGCAAGAAACCTCAGCTTTCCTAATCGTATCGTCTGTAATACTAGCAATCCTTTTTGAGAATTGGACCCCAGCATAATCCCTACATCTTACGAACGCAGTTTCCGCAACTGATAACTCCAATTGGTTCAATGCTGCTTGGGCCAAAAGTCTCCATAAACTTGGATGACTATTTTCTTCCACATATCTGCCCACGTCGAGTAGATCAGTTCCATTCTCAATTAAAGAATTTATGTCTCGCAATGCTCTCGTCTCTAATTTGATTGCGTATTCAGGTTTGAGATTCTCAGGACTTTGTAATATCTCATCTAGAAGTACAACGGTGACTTCGAGACCTTTGAAAAACGCTAAATAGCCGGAACTAATAACGGGCTCTTCAGTTTCGCCATTTTTCATGACGTACATCCGCGTCTTTTCCATAACGCAAAGTAAACTCGGGTTATCCTTTGCCCATAAAAGGTTCCAGATATCTTTTCTATCATATTTTCGGATTGATGAAGTCTTCAATGTCGTCGTACTCAATGAACAGATACTTAAATGGCCACCATTATCTAACATGGCTAGTTGGAGCGAATCACTGTTCAAATATATCTTTTGGGGTTTAATTCCCATCTGGATAATTATAAAATAGTTAGTCATTTTTTCTTAACTGTAAAGCTAAGTATTTCATTACCTCAACAGCAATATCTAGAACGCTCAAAAGTGCGCCATGCGGCAAAGAATACAACTGAAGGCGACCGGACTCCCTCGCCACGACTAATAAATCGGGTCTCGCATCACAACAAACTGTTGGATCCTTTGTTCTCTAATTAGTTTAAAATTAAAATATTATTCAAGTTCTTTATAATAATATTCTGCTACAGAATAAGTCTTTGTAAACCTGCGCAGTTAGGTCTTGACTGGAAGCCTGTTAAGCGATACTTTTATAAGCCATGTTTATAGAGCAAAAATAGACAAAATTAAATTAAATTTACTTACTTCTCGATCACCAAAATCACTATTTTCAATCTGAAACTTTGGATTCTCATCGATATGAAAAGTTCTTTCTCTTCTTTTTGATCCAATATCAGATATAAACATGGACTGTGAAGTTGCAAGTTGATATTTCCAGAGAAGGACGGCATTTGGTGCGAGGCATACAAGTACTGATTGAGTTAGTGAGATGGTGAATGGTTCAATTGTCATTATGCTCAACCCTGTTAAAATTTTAGCGTTTAGCTAATTACGAAAAGCTTTAAAGGATCAATTTAAATACCATCAACCGGAGCCCCAACAGCATTTAAAACAGAAACGTTATAAGCACCAGAACTATTCACGGACAAAATTGCAAAGTAGTCTTCGTCCCCTTTTACGTCCAAGATTTGTCCCGGAATCTCTTGAGTTGTTAACTTTAATATTTTGAAAAACATTTTAATTAAATTCTAAACCCTAAAATATTTACTCCACTTACCTTCTTTGTATCCCAAAAGCCTACATGATTAGATCCATCCGCCCTCACGAACGCGTATGCAATTGTATTTGACCCGAAATAAGCATATTTATATTGCGGTCTTAAATTAGCGAAGTAAACGTGAGCTCCTGCTCCAATCGCTAATCTTAATGAGAGATAATCCCATGAAAGAGAAGTGACAGGTGCGCCAGGAATTTTAATTTGTTGCAAAAGCTACGTAATAGTAATTAATAGTTTAGCTAAAATATAGCATTCAACTTTTTACAATCTTACTTTCCCCATTTGATCAAAGATATTTATCTGATCATATTCAGAGCCTTGCTTCGTTTGACCTATGGAGGTAGGCTGACCTCCAACAGCAACATACATTCCGTTTGGGCTCCAATCTCCACATGTTGCAATTAGCCGGGTGTCCACAATTAATGGATCTTTAAAAATTATAAATGTTTAGCCTTTTATGAAAATTACAGAAGGAAATTTCATTTACTTTCGTCATTAACCCCCCTCGTAAGTGTCATACAACTTGCTTTCCAAATCACAGCTAAACTTGGCGTCTCTACTTCACTACATGTTTTTGTAGTTTTCCATCTAACTGCCACAATTGGCTCGGTATCGTCTCCACTATCGAACTTTGGCCATCTTTCTAAATTCATTTTTGACTGAAAAAAAAAGTTGCAAAGAAAATTCCATATTGCCCCTTCCTCCATAAAAACCATTTTATAAACTTTCTTTTTCATCTTTTTACCATGAAATTCCCTTCAGAGTCGTAAACATGAACTTCTCCACTGCTCAAGGTGAACAAAACCATTTTCGTGTCTGCCGACCAAGTTACTCCGGTAAGTACAGAGCCCTTAATATCTTTCCCCCAAAGACGATTCCCATCGGCCGAACCGACTATAACACCTCCTATTTTATAATTTACAGGTTGTAAAAACCATCAACAGTAAAATTCTAAAAGCTGAACTAACCATCTTCATACACAATACAAATTTTGCTTCCATCATGTGACCAAGCTAAGCCACGAACTGTGGAACGGTTACGGTTATTTACCATTTCTTCATACCAAGTGCCTTTATACAGCATCCAGACAATTATTAGTCCTAAGTTGGAATAAAAATGTTATCTTTAATGTTACGCGTTATTAGTTTCATGACAGTTGGAAATGTTTCAAACCTTTTGCGTCACTAGTTGTCAGCTTTTGATGAACATTGTTCCACGCAATGACTTGAATATTTGAGGAATGCCCTTCAAGAGTCTGATTCATAGCGATGTTTGAAGGGGCAGCGAGCATTCCGCGATTACTCCCATTCTCACTTGAACTCGGACTTGACTCAATCTTCAAAACTTTCAACATCCCATTTTCGCATCCACATGCGAGAAAGTTGTCCTCCGAGCTCCACGCTACACAACGGACATTTGCCCCTTGGGGCATTTCAAGCTAGGGAAATAAAATTAAGCTAATTAAAACCCACAAAACATTTCCCCAAACATTTTATAAAACTTTTACCTTTTTACTTAAATAAGCAAACATTTTTTTATTATTTCTTTTGAAAATCTTTTACTCTGTTTCAGTCACAGAATAATTTGACTTTGACATTGTAATCCAAGTATGTCATATGCATACTGTTTTCTCCATGAATTCCATGGAAACCCTTTGTTTGTCCATGCTTATGAACCTAATTTATAGCCATGTTATAACCAAACTATATAATATTTTATGCATAATCTGTGGATACATAAAGTATTTTAATTAGTCATTTTAATTACGGTATAGCTCCAATTAAACAGTATAAATCATCATAAACTTTCCCCAAAGTCTTCAGCTTTCCCTACATTCCGCCACCTTTGAGATTACTTATCCGGCATATTTTCCTCGACTAGAAGAGAAATCAATAAGAAAGCTGAGTGTTCCAAGTAGAAGAGCTACTTTTACTTTTACATGAGATAGGATAACCCTTTAAAAGACTATCCATAGCTGCATACCTTTTTTTGCAACTCCATGAAACATCAACAGGCACTTGTGCCTTCTCCGTGTACCATGGACAAACTATCTCATATTAAACTAAATAACTACCCAACTGTATTATAAGCATTCCAAAATACTTTACATTTTTTGCATACATTTTCCTCATAAGATCATCTTCAGGGGTGCCTCTTTTTTATGCGAGTAAAACGAAAACGGGTACGCTATCTTATCTCTCTATATCCGCTTGTAAAGTAAGGACGCTTTTTTAGATGTCCACATATTTTTTCTTGCTCTTCATTCAATACCGATTCAATATGAATGGGTGAAATACGCGTGGATTACAAATATGAGGAGTTTCTTATTATTTAAAAAAAGGAATATAAAAAGTGATGATTCGTATACCATTAGATGAAAATTCTAGAGTGTCCTTTGAAAAAGGAATCTCTATGAAAATTGGTTGCATAGGGGAATAGAGTATAGTTTGAATCCATTTTTCCCATTAGGAATGACAAATCGTGTGGTAAACTATGTATGGAAAAGGGAGTTTTTTTCCTAAAGTCATAGCGATGCCGAGACCACCATCATATAGAAGAGATATAGTTTTTTGAGGAAGCGAAACTTGCACTTGCCTAACATATCCAGCATTGGTTTAGGTTTTGAAGGGATGCTGGGAATAAGCTGGAATAAATATTTTTATAGGGATAAAAAAAATATATATTTCCAAAATAGCTCTCTAGAAAAAGAAGAGTGCACACACAGCAGTAGCATTTCTCCAGGAGATTATATACGTGGGAATGGGAAATAGAGTCGGTGTCGGTTGTTTTAAATGGGATATTGCATATATGTGAAGAAGATGTGAATTGATAATGACGAGTTGAGAGACAACTGCTCTGCAGTACTTCTTTATGGAGGAAAAGTTTGAGGAAGACTGAAGGAAAAAAAGTGTCGGGGTTTAGTGATTTTAAAAAACAAGTTAAAGAAACACTAAATGTGTCTTTAGAAAGAGAAAGTTTATAAATTATAATTAAACAAGTGAAACATTAGAATAATGTGAAGGGATTAAGTAAAAAGTGTGAAAGTTGATATGCTACAGGAAGTAAAAAATATAATACTTTGCCATTAACATAGAAATAAATTGTTGTTATCAGAGTTGATCGGCAACTATCTTGTGTAATAGTATTGCGTATAATAAATGTGTAAGAAGGCGAATGAGCGAAAAGTATCAGTGAAATAAATAGCTTTATATCTAATGAATTGTGTTACGTAAGGTCAGAGAGAAATATTTGATGAGAGAGAAGAAGAAAAACAGGTTAAGTTTGTCTGTGGTCAGTGCGCTTGTCTCTGAAAAAGTGAACAGTTTTGCAAAGAAAGTACTTTTGATTCGATTGAAATTTGAAATTAAACTATTTTTCGACTGAAACATTTGTTGGGGAAAATTGGAGAAATTTTTGCTTAGATATTTCAAAGTGACGTTTTATTACTGGTTGATTTCTTAATTAGTCTTCGAATAAATATGCTGCGGACACGGCGAGAAGGATTCTGATTGAAGGAAAGATTGTAAGTGTAAGATTGATTTTTTTAAACTTGAGCTTGAAACTTTCTGCAAACTTATCATGCTTGGTAATTTAGTAATAGGAACTTTAATTGTAAAGTTTCGGTCAAAATGTTTTACGATTATGAGATGACAGACACACAGTTTAAGTACGGATTATTTTCTTGAGAGATTTGTCCATTAAGAGAATTAACATTGAATTTAATATACGCAAAGTCATTTCATTCTATAGAAATTTGAGATGAACACGGTTTCATAGTATAAATCACAGTATTTCATAATTTCACAGTATCAGTTTCATAAATAAATTATGTGATTTTCATCTCCATAAATTTTAATCGTTTTTGTATGGTAGTAAAACCTGTACTTGTGCGTCGGGAGCTTCATTAACGTAAACACTTTTCATTTCACATCTATCAACAAGAGTTGGGTACTTGGCTTAGTTTCTACCATAAAATAAGTCATTTCACATCCTTCTCAAAGCTAATTATTCATTAGAAATTGCTGATTTTATATACGGATCATCACGAGCGTTCAGCAAGTAAAAATGTATACTCATGAATCATTTAACTTTTCATTTCTATCGAAAACTTCCTAAAAAATAAGAAATTTATTCGGGAATTCAGAATGGTTGCATGTCCATTAGCATTAAACGTCTAGCTTGGCATTCACATTTTTATGAAATAGCTTACACAACTCTGGAGTCTATCCAGACAAATGACAATATTTAAATCAAAGGGTAACTCTACGCGAAAGAATTGATCATTGATTCTCTCCAAATATCAAAATGTCATGAGAATGCTATTTCAACTTTCAAGCACACATATTTCCCCTCTTTATCAGTCATTTTTATATCCAAATCAAAATGTTTTCAGTCTTGTTGATGGCAGCTGCATGTAATATTACCCGAAAAGGCTTTTCATACCGACGAGATTAGGTTTAGCACTCAAGAATACGACAGCGACTCACCTTATCACCCGAAGTATTTTCTAAATCGATCATAAATTGCTCACTTGTATGATAAAGAGTGAGAAATAGATCTAATAAAAGATGCATTTCCTTTCCAAGCGAGGAATAAGTCTTGAAATATGTTATGATTTTGCTGATTGTGTGCGTAAATAGCAAAAGAGGAAAAGGTATTAGAATCGTTCCATTAACTAAATGTAATCTTAACTGAGGAATCCCATATTTTTAGTTATCTTGATGTAGAAATGTGTGAAAAAATATTTAGCTTGAATAGCCAGTGAGAAAAGTAATAGTTAAATTGATGCTGTAATAAAAGAAGCTTGATGGAAGCATTTTGCCCAGTTTTATGACACTGATCCGAGAAGAAGAAACGTCAACACGTCAACGCTCTTTTATTCCTCACAAGGAATACGTGGCATGCCATTGCTCACGCCATTTCTAAAGAAATGTCATACTCTGTAAGTCAGACGCATTTTTCATGTAGCTCTTGGCTAAGAAGCATTTCTTCTCCCCGAGTCTCTTTCCAGACATTTGCGTCTGGTTTAAAAGGGTTTTCATAGGGTAAAGGGTAAATATTTCACTTTTGGGGTAAAGGGCAAAGCTTTTTCAAATAAAGGGCCCTAAAAAGTGGAATGTGAGGGTGGAAAGAGACCGATGAGAGGACAAGTACTGATCCATTTTTTTGACTGAAAAGTATTTCATTTATTTAGATAAACAGTGCACTTTAGAACAATTTGATTTGATTTTTACATTACAATTGAGTAATTTGACATTAGGTTTCGTGGATTTGTAGAGAGCAGTTTTATTTCAATATGTTTTTGGTTCCCGGTTTGTCTTTATTTTTTAAAAGTCACATATTTAATTAGGATAAAGGGAGATTGCTGTTATAAATCTCTCATTTTTCTTGCAGGGATGAAGCGAGGTGCGGATAAAGACATGGGGTCACCTTTGAAACGAGCCCGTAATTTAGGTCACGAACTTCGCTTACTCATTCCTTCTCGTGTAAGGATTATTAATTATGGCTTAGCCAGCTTTACCATGGCATTTAAATGTTAATAACTAAATATTAACTTAGGTTGCTGGATCCATAATTGGTAAAGGGGGTAACAACATTACACGTCTACGATCTGAGGTATGGAAATCGCTAATTACAGATATTCTAATTAACAAGTAGTTTTTTTTTACAATAGATGATGAAGCAGTTAATTAATATGTGCATGATTAAAGCAATTTTTAGTAGACTTCATTACAGAGATTTTTAATAGATTTATTTCACTTGAATTAGTCACTGGATTGTAGCAAGAAGGTAATTAGTTGTTAAGTAATTTTTTTAGAGTTTTAAACGCACATAGTAATGAATGGAGTTGGAGTTTAAGGTAAAATATGATATTGTGAAGAGGTAAAATGATTATGAAAATTTACCAAGTAGAATTGTAATTGAGCGGAAGCTACTATTACTTTAGTGTACTTTTTCAGGCTGTCTGAAAAACATTTAATCTTTTCTAACGACTGGACCCGTTTTGTTTTTTGTTTCTTGGCTGTTGGTCTCCCGTTACATCCAAAACCCGAATAGAACAAAGCCACTATCAGCGTCCCAGACTGTCCTGGACCCGAACGGTAAAGCCCTCCCAAATTCGTCCTTTTAAAAATATTTAAGTCCAACAAGAAAAAAAGGAACAGAATCATATAATTTTAATAAAAAGAATATTTAACTTTTCTATTTCCAAATCAACATTTAACGGGATGAGAACAAGTTGTTTTGAAATGTGTCCACAACGAAACATTTTAAATATTAACTACAAAAACTTTTAAACTCTGGATGCAAAAACTAAACTGACTGATTTAATATATTTCGTTTTCTAGTTGTATATTTTTATATTAATTAAAGAAAAGTAGAATTAATGATTCTGTATCATAGAAAAATAGCAGCGTTTCGTTTCGAGAAAATAGATAAAATAACAAGTAGTGTTGATCAAATGCTTAAAAAACGTGTGTGAAAAGTAATTTTTGAAGAAGAGAAATAGCTAAATGTTATTAATTGTTATAGATTAATAACTATTGCTGCGGATGATCAAGAAGTTACTTTGACAGTGCTCAGCCAGATTGTGCCTCTCACTGAAGATGTAAGTTTGTAAATTTAGTAAATGAATGGGTAGATATTTTAACTATTTACCTACTTAACGCTAGTCATCCAAGGATCGAAATAGTCGAGGCGGAAGCGTGTCTGAGAATTCGGACAATGTTGAAGTGAGACTTTTGTTTCATCACACCCAAGTTGGGTGTATCATTGGAAAGGGTGGAGCAAAAATTAAGGAGTTGAGAGAGGTAGCAAGAATTTCAGTTGGCTTTAAGCTAAATGGCTACATAAACGGTGCTAATCTGCATTATGCTTATTAGAGTACAAGTGCTCAGATAAAAATTTACGGAAGTTGCTGCCCCAGAAGTACTGATCGTGTGGTTGCTGTATCTGGATCTGTGGAAACGGTGTTGAATGCCGTTAAGCAAATCGTTGCTCTAGTGAATGAGGTAGGATTTTAATGAGACTAGTTAGTTGTGAGTTTCTATGCAGATTTCTCTTTTTAAACAGAGCCCTATCAAAGGAGTTAGTGAGCAATACGATCCTCATAATTATGACGAGTTGTATGCCCCACAGTATGGCGGATTCGGTGAATCCAGAGGGGGTGGTTATGGCGGTAGCGGGGAACGCTACCGACCCGTTGGGGGAAGTGGGCGTATGATGAGTGGACCGAGAGGTGCAGGTCGTGGACGCTCTGGGAATCGTCAACGTGGAGGTTCATCATCTAGTTCTAGTAAAAATTATAGCATTGTGCTAACAATAATGGCACAGTGTTCGAGTCGGAGTTAGCAAATGTTATTTTATTTTCCAGGAAGTAACGGTGTAGCTAGGAGCGATGACTACGATGCTGACTTTGACGATGAACAGCGGCAAACAACTCAAGTCACAATACCTAAGGAGGTCTCGTTACTCGATATTTACAAATCTTTAGCTGATCGTGATCGCTTTTGATTTTAATATTCATTTTTTTTGTTTTTATTGTTGGATGATTTATATTATATAAAGTTGAAACGGCTTTTTTGGATTTTATTTGCCAATTAAATTAAACAAATATATTTGCATATTTCTTTTCATTTTTTCCTTTAATTTTTATCTTATTAAGAGCTCTGTACTTTATTTTGATCATGATCATCCCTGTCTTTATCTAGTATGAAAGCTACAATTTCCCATTTTTATTTATTTAGTACGCTGGAGCAATCATCGGCAAAGGTGGGACACGTATTCGTAGGATTAGGTAAGCAGAAGCAAGAGAATACCTCTCTCGATTGCTCAAATATCCAGAGAATTTGTGATGATAGCTACAAAGCGTAGCTATTGAAGAGTCTTAAATTCATATTCCTTAATTATCCGATTAATTTTGCTAGGGCGGAGAGTGGCGCAAACATAACCATAGACGATGCTGCACCAGGTATAAATAGCAAATCAGCAATTGCTTATCACTCGACCTGAATACTTTTTACCCCAGAAAATCTATTACATATTCTAGGCGCAACCGATCGCATCATAACGATCTCCGGTGTTCCAGGTCAAATCAGGATGGCGCAGTATCTTCTTCAGTCGGCTGTTAAGCAAAATTCTCACGACGCTAAAGTAACACTATGAAGTATTCGACAAGAGAAAGGTAATTATTCAAATTAAATTCCTAATTTCAAACAAAGTTCAACAAATAAATGCTTAAAATTCATATATTCTTTTTGCAGGACCATAGAAGGAGTGGCAGTTATAACACCTAAGGAGACTGATTTCACAAAAAAAAAACACAAAAATCGTAAATGTATTAAAATGAGTGGGAGCTACTAATTTGCGTTTTCTCCAAGGGAACTTTACGATCTACTAAAAAAAGCTGTTAATTTATTATATCAT